>CADDXX010000960.1:45092-144993 GCA_902810485.1 Alauda arvensis | reverse complement strand
TGTGTGTGAATAAACTATCTTTATGTCTTTTAAGTTTAAGCCTGCTTTGCTTTTCTTTTTAATCCTATCTCACAGCAGAAAAACCCTTAACAAACCACCACATTAATTGGTGCATTGGCCGGGAAACGAGAAAAATTAGTAAACACTCAACAAATAAAACCATGTCACCACCAAACACATTTGGAAGGCAGACCCTCACCAGCAGTTGGTCCGTCACCTACAGGGGACCCTATTCTAGTGCACTTCTGGTGCCTTTGCCTGAACCTGTCAGGGCACAGTGCAGAAGAGATTTTCTGTGTATGTGCATATATGTGAGGGAGAGGCAAGGGCAGGAGGAATGTTCTAGACAGCTCAGATCCATTACTGCGCCACTTCCTGTGCAGCAGGTGCTGTGACAGGATATGAACTGAGGGTTCAGACACCAATACAAGGTGCCATTTTGCTTTCTCAGTTTCCCAAGGAAGTGTTTTCCAATTCATGAAGCACCTCCCCATCATCTCTCCTACCACAACCTGAAAGCATCTTGATTCTGTTTTCACAACCACAAGGGACACCTCAGAGCTCAGCAAGTTCTGCCAGTGCAGCCCTTGGTGCCCCTGCCTGTCACCCTTGTGTTCATACTCAGTCACAAAATTATTCTGCTGTGGGCAGTAGAACTGTTCCCATTTCCCCTGTACCTCTCTGGTTACCTTTTCTCTAAGCTGTGCAGGACCCATGTGAGGAGGCTGTGATCCTGGATCAGCTCATAGGCAGCTCTGGTGACACGGGCAGCACTTTGTAATATCTCCAGAATACGACACTGAAACAGAAAATGCAACTTGGTCTTTTACAGTCAGGGTCTAATTATCTAACATAAAATTAGCAATTGGACTGGTATCTGATCAACTTCAAGGTAAAAGGAACACCACCTGCTCTCAGCAACTCCAGGGAAGGAAAGACATTCTCTGTTCAAAAATTCACACCACAGCTGCTACTCTTACAAGAAATTTTCAGAAGCAAGACAATTTTATCTTTTTGTTCAAGGTTTTGATTTGTGAAATGCTCAGAATGGATGCTCCCAAACCTGAGAGCTCCTGACACTTGACTTTCCCTCCTGCTGAAGCACTGTTCAGGTAACAAATGTGCTGGCTGGGGAACAGAGAGCCCCCAAAAAAGGCCCTGACTGTAGGCACAAAACCACGGTAGCCACATGAGGCTCCATGATGGCAGAAACCTGTTCCAGGTTCAGGAGATAAGGATGGGACTGCAGGGACATCAGCAATTATTTYCCCCTCCACACAGACACAAAATCAACAAGGAACAGATTTTCAAGAAGGAAGAGGCAGACTCAGCTGCTCCTTTCTGCTTTGTACTTGAGATCTCAAAGCCATGCAGACTTCAGTGGTTTGGGGTTTTTTGGTACTTTCTTTTGAAATTCTTACCTGGGAGCCCTGATCACACAAAGGACTGTTGGAAAAGGAAAGAATGACCTGGAAAATCCTCTGGTAGTCATACAGCTCATAGCAATGTTTGTCATGCAGCCCTTCCCCAAGGAATCTGAGGATCCACTCACGCTCTGCTTTGTACTGGAAGCCACAAAGGAAAATACCACCATCAGACATTTAGACATTTTCAAAAAATACCTGCTCCTAAGAGCACAAAACTCTGGTTCCCCGTGAGTGCCAGCTCAGGGCTTACCACAGCTTGTTCTGGACTTCTCTGTTTCCATTCCTATCAAATTTAATCCCTAACATCCATCAGGAGCAGTCAGTCTGCAGCCCAAACATGCAGTGGAAATGGAACTGTAGAAGCTGCTGTTCCTAAAATTCTTCAGTTGAACCCAACATTACTAACCAAAACTCGGAGATGAAGTAAGCTAGCTGGGGCAGAATATTCTCTTTACTGTGCTCCCAGAACACACACAGCACAACTCATTGTGCATTTGTATTAAGAAAACTACAAAAACCCCACAGAAATAGCATTTTTAATTCCAATATGAAACAAAAGAAAGACGCCTCTAACTAATCACCTATGGGAGATGTATTTTTATGGCTTTTTTCTACAAATTTCTCAAGAATTACTGGATACCTAAAATGGGACTCTTACCTCAAAATCAAAGCTGTAGAAAAGCTGGAAAAAGCCTGGTACTTTCCTCAGGTCCAAGTACTGGTGTGACAGAAGGAATCTGTTTACCTTTATGTACATGTGCTCCTCTGTGAAGAGAAAAAGCTGGCATTGTGGAGGAGCACAACATTCCCAATGCACAGCCATGGAAAACAATAAATGGAAGCAGCACTGTGCAGTGTTCCAAGCTGGGAGCACAGCCCAAGAACTGCACAAGGTCTTGCTCTGAGGCTCATTCTATTGCTGGCCATCCCTCCCCTTCTCTTCCCCAGAATGAAAAGCTCAGTCCAGAGTGCATGAGCACAAAGCAGGTGAGGAGATCAACATTCCCCAAGGCTCTGCTCTTCACTCCAACAGTGACACAGGCAGGAAGTTCCAGTACCTGGCTTCAGGATCTGCTGTGCCACACGAGCAATGTAGAGGGTCAGGGAGAAGGTGAACCTGAGATTTGGCTGCCTGATTCCATTCTGCACAGCATCCAAGAGATACAGCAACTGCAAGAGCCCAGGAAGAGAAGCCTGAGCCACGGCACAAATGAACACAATGGGAGCATGAATACAGAAATCAGCTCCTGGGACAATTCACAGGCCATATAGGTCAAGTATCAATTCCATCAGGATCTCCATTCCTACAAGCAAAATTCCCAAGAATTTCTAAAACACATTTCCCACTTTCTCAGTCCATTGATTGTAACAGGAGGAAACAAAAAGCAGTAGAGGAGAACCAATGATGATCCAGAGAGGATGAAAAACTCTTTTAGCTATCTCACCACGTGCATGCAGGTCCATGAGCAAGGCAACATCTCTCCCATACGTCCATGACCTACAAGGTCTCCCCTGCCAAACTGGCAGTGGGCTGAGCCTTACCTGGCTCTTCTCTCGGAAGCGAGCCCCTTCCAGATGGGAGCGGAAGGAAGCCAGGACAAAATATGCAGCTGCTCTCATGCTGGAGTCGTAGCTGCTCAGGGCAGCCACTGTGAGACCCAGGGCATTGACCTCCACAAACTTATGACATGCCACCACACACTCTGCGGGAAAAGGAACAGAAAGCAGCTGGTGTGAGAGCACTGGCACGTCCCAGTGTCAGCGTGTGACAGCACCGTCACTCCACACATTGCACACACACCCATTTCTGGCTCTGCCCCCACAAACCATGGCCTCAGTGCATGAAGGCTCCTCCAGAGGACAAAGGGCTCCAGCCATTCACTCTGAACAGGAATTTAATTGAAACCTGAGCTGAAAATCATGGTGCTCTTTTCAGTTATGTGAGACAGGGGTGACCCTGCCCACTAGGCCATGTGAAGTTAGGGGTAAATTCTGTGAAGACATCTTGCATCTCACCGTTTCAGTTGAGCACAAAGAACAACAAGAGGGAAAATTAATCTTCCCAGAGCATTTCTGGGTGCCTGAAAGACCATCACTAAAAAGCTTCTGTAGCAGAGAGGGTGGGAGACTAACACATAAATAGCCCATAAACCACAGATGCTGTCCCTGTGCAGGCACAAGTGACTCTGCTGCTAAGGCCTGCTCTTAGTCAAGTACTCAGCTGTGCCCCTGAGCCCTTCTGGGAAAAACAAAACCCAGCAATGACCAGAAACCAGTCCAACAGAAAACACACCCCTCAGTGTAGCATTTATCTTCCATAGCATTCTGCCATCAGGATTTGGAGCATCTCCTTTAAGGGGCTTGTGCTCTGTGTGTTTCAAAGGGTTGCTACCATTTCTACCCACCCATGGCCAGAAATGACTTGGTGAACCTTCCACCTGATGTCCAGGGATGGAGCACAATGGCACTTCAGTGGTGTTTTACCAGCTACAAATGTACCCTGAGATTAGCAGTAATATTCATGTCTTTTCTTGCCATTCACACTGAAGGTCAAGAGGAAGCTTCTAGAAACAAATATTCCTATTTAAGAAGGGGCTGCAATCTTACTGCCAAGTACCTACATTTGGTCCACTGACTTCCTCCCATAACACTGCCCACACAGACCTGTATATATATATATATATATGTGTGTGTGTGTGTATATATATGTGTGTGTATATATATATATATATATATAAAATTATGTTTAAAAAATCATTGATTATTTCTGTCCCTGCACCAGCACCTGGGGTATTTCTCTCACCTGTTTTTCAACTACTAGAACTACTAAAATATAATTTCATGCCTGGCAGTTTCTTATTGCCAGCTCTGCTGGTTATGTGCCAGGTAAAGCAGGATCTCCACTTCCCCACAAGCCCTGCCATTTGTCCCAGAGTCACCACTCTGCTCTCCCTCAGGCTGCTGCTCTGGGATGCTGCTCATGTGCACTAACCAGTCACACTATGGAGAAATGCCACAAAATGAAATCCAAGGTTTTCACTTCAGCAGTGCACAAGAAGATATATTTGGAAAACTTTCCTTCACTGAAAACATGCAATGGTAATAGTTTCCATCCTGCTGCCCCTGGAGAATGTGTTCAACAACTAACATAAAATAACGAGCTCCTAATAGAAAAGCACCCCAATTTAATTCTAAGTCTGACATACAGCTTGTTTAAAGAACCTTGAGAACGAGGATGGGAAAGCTTTCCACAAGATGCTTATCAGAGCTAAAGATAGACAGACTTGTTATCTGCCCAACCCCAGACTTACTTTTTCCTCAGTGAGCACTAAACACTGTGCAAGAAGCCCATGTTTATGTATTCTGATGGCCAGCCAAGACAAARAGCAAATAAATAAAGAACTGGGAATTCCAAGAGCAGCTGACATGGCTTACAAGCACCATGAGACTGGGACTCAAATTACTTGGGCCCTTTAAAAATGCCCCTCTCAGGACAGAGACTCTTACTCTTGTGTGGAGAAGCTAAGAGGGCTATTTTCTCCTCTCCAGGTTCAGGGCAGCCACTGTCTTTAGAACTCCACAAGAACATGATGCACAGCAATTCCCTCAGCCTTGGTGCTTCCCACATCAGCAGCCACAGACTGGCTGCAGTGCTGCTGGGGCTGTCAAAGGCAATAAATCCCTCCCTCCAGGTTCCAAAGACACTGGCTGTCCATGCTCTTCATCCCTGTGCACCTCAAAGGCCCAGCACTTACTGGATTGACTAAGATCCCTCCAACTGCAAAACACCAAATAGCTCTGCTACCTTTTCTCCTCAATGGGCTTAAAGACAGCTCTTCTCCTGCTGCCAGGTTTACACAGAGAGTTCAAACCATAGCTAAGGACAGGCTAAGCACACCCTAACAGGTGCTGTCCTTGCAGGAGTCTGGGTGAACAAAAGACTGGGAGTGTGGTTTCACTGACAGCCTGTCAACTGCTTCAAACACTATTGCTGTGGAAAGCCAAATTTAGCTGTAACTACACAGTGCTTAACCATAACCAACACAGGGAGAGAGCTGGTCAGGAAATCCTTAGGCTTCTAGTCTCCCTTTGACCTCTGAGGGCTGTCTCTAGGGACAGTGTGTCCATGGAGCACAGCAGGGATATGCATGTGCAAAGTCAAATCGTGTCAGACAAGAAACTTGCTGACAGTTCAGAGCACCAGCCTATTTGTGAAATACACACTGGCCTCATGCCCATCTGTCTGGTGGAAAATGAGTTGGCTGAAGTTTCCCTGTTCTATAACCACAGCATGTAACAGGCCAGATCTCCAGCCAGTTCAGTCACAGGACTCACAGTAGTTTGTTTCTTCCCTCTAAAGTCAGGCACAAATTCCTTGCAGTATGAGCTCTTGGATCTGGGATAACAGAGGTCCAGGTGCATTCCTGCAGCAGAGCAACCTGACAATCAATACCAAAGAAAAACACCCACTTTACCTGGTCTGGTCAGTTCACTGAAGAGCTGAAGTAGAAAACAAGGATCATAGAAGTCATCAAGGCTCTTGACTGTTTCATCTTTATACAGTGATTCTTGTATCCCCTGAAACCAAATCCAAACCAGTATTTGTAAGGAACAACACCAATTTCAAGCTTGGTTTCAAACTTCCACAACCACCTCATCCTGCTATAAACCACTTGATACTACACCTTGTGAAATACAATGCAACACATGCTTGTGTTTAAACGTGGTTTTCACTATGAGATTACATCCACAACTATTTCCCCTGACCAGCACCAGCAATTACAGAAGTATCCTGGTTTAGAAGCATGTCAGCCAACTGTAAGAAAGGCTGGAGAGCCTGTTGCCAGCAGATCCTTGGGCTGTCCAATCCTGGTCTCACATACAAGATAATCTCTGCAATGCACAATCATCCCTGCTGACAAGACGTGGTCCACGTCTTGCAATTAATTTGAAAAGTGCTCCTAAAAAACTAATTCCAGTCCTCCTATGAATTGAAATGACTCTCCTGATGGAAGCAAACTGCAGTGTATTACATGGATACAAGAAATGAATGGCCCAAGGCTCTTTCTGCATCTCCAAAGCAGGGTAACATGGCTAGGCTGAGTCAAAAGCACCTGTGATGGCAGCAGCCGGCGATGCTGAGGGAATGACAGAATTGTCCTCATCATCTTCTCTCCATCCAGCAGGCACAGGATCTCCTCCATGCTTGGCTGCTGCCACAGGGACTTCCCCAGACTCTTGCAAGTCTTGTGATGCTCCACAGCAGCTGGACCCCACAGCAGGATCCTTGAACATTATTAAAGGTAAACACATTAGGCAACAGAGCCAAAAGCAATTACAGAGGAGATCAATTAGTACTAAAATTTTGTCTTCCTTTGTAGTTATTACCCTGTGGGACTTGTAACCAGAACTCGTTTTCCTGGCAACACCTTTTCCATCCATCCCAAAGCTTTTCAAATTTGGTCTGAGGGTGTCTCATTCACTCTGCCCTCCCCTGTCCATCCCAGTCCGAACGTACCCGTTCAGAGGCTGTAAGTGCAGCTCAAAATGGCAGCAGCTACACGAAGGGACAGGGATCCAGACCTGCCTCAGCTGCCTGAGCCAGTGCTCTTGCACTGCTGGTGGTATTCCTGCTCCTACCTCCAGGACAGAAAAGTGCACGTGAGGAAGGCAGACCTAACCACAACTGTTGGCAACAGACTTTCCTGTGGACTGCTTGGGCACAGGAAAGGGAAAAGTCAACTTGTGTTGACTTTTTTGATTTGTGTTTCAGCTTCCCATCTGTGAGGAGACCCCTACAGTGAGTTCCAACTATGGAGAGTGACTCCAGAAATAAGACATTCCCTCACCTCACCTACAGACACAAAGAAGTCTGGGCAACATAAGAGAATTACATTAAGAATAGGCAATATGTAGTACAAGTGTTTCCAGTAGCAACCTTCACCTCTAGGTTTGACTTTGTTCATTGTCTCCTTCATTTAAAAATGAGACCCTGGAAAAATTCCAGTTGTGAGACTATCTGTGTGTAGTCTGCCCAACAAAGTAAGGTGTTCAGCTTACCTGGAGTTTAGAAGACTTTGATTATTCTTCTCATACAACTGAAGCAACAGCAGTATCTTCTGATCTAGAAGCCAAGATTGAAGTGCAAGTTAGTGAGCTGTGGAGATGAGACCCAGAAGGAGAAGGAAGGGCCCTTGGCAGGCCAGCACTCACCSGCAGTGCTCAGCGTGGCCCCGTAGGCTCCCAGCAGCACGGGGAGGTGACTGCTCACACACAGAGAGGGGCTGAGCTGCACAGCTGTCAGCAGAACGTCCACCAGCGCCTCTGCAACAAGCACAGCTGGAGCCCTGCAGCTCTCGGTCACACAGAGCTCCAGCTACACCCCAACACACACTCCAAAGGGATGCACACACAGCACTGGACATCTTCCATCAGCATCTGTCTCTGGAGATAGCACAGCCCATTTCCCCAGCACACTAAAGGGTGGTGAGGATGCATTTAATTCAAGGGAACATCCTAAAGCAGCATTCCCAAGCTAAGCACACAAGTCCCTTGGCCAGGTGAGGTCCCCCTGTGGAACACACTGCTCTGCAGAAGTTTCCCATGCCTACACACCCACTCTCTGGTTTAGAGGCATGTACCCTATCCTGCCACAGCTCCACTCTCTTTCTAGAATGAGAAAGGCAGACATCTAAGCAACCTCCCCAAGGACTCAAGAATTCACAGAAAGACTTTTAAGTCAGCAGCCCAGCAGCAGTAAAACTGCTTCTGCACTGTTCCAGCAGAKCTCAGCACTGCAGGTGGTTTGTGAGCCACAGGAACTCTGTCCTGTGGGATGTAAAATTATCCACCTTTGCTCTGTAACTAACTGAGAAGCAGAAAATGTAAGTGATTRGGTTCCTCAAAAGCTAACGGGTTGTCTGGAGCACACTCCAGACTCAACTCCACATTTCTCTCCTCCCAGTATCTGAAAAGGACGGGCTTTGACCCTAGTTATGTGCAGGAATATAAAACACRTGTCAAAATTGAAGAGCTCCTCAAGTACCAGCCTGAGTGAATGCACTCAGGACACCAAGCTCCTGGAATACTGCAGCTAGCCTCAAAGAATCCATCCTGCTGATCCACAGAAATGGACTCTCAAGGTAAGACACATACATACAGTAAGCAGTAAAATCTATTCCTTATTTTTAATTTCACTGAATTGGTAACTTCACAAGAGCTTTTTTCTCTTTCCAGGYATTTTAAAACTTCAAAGCTTTTTTAGATGTTGCTCATCAATAAACACAAAATTTATTATCAACATGCTGCCCTGAGAATTCCCCACCTTTTCTTACACAGCTCCTTCAATCACTGAATCTCAAACTCCTGTACAGTGGAGAAGAGCTGAGGTCTATGTAGATGAAATGTGGTTCAAGGTCAGGCAGGATTTCAGCTGCCAGTGAAGAAGAAACAAAGCCAATCCTACACATGAACTWGCATCCAATTTATATTCCTCTGGAAGGATATTCCTCGTGAAAGGTTGTGATATGAAATACACATAATTAAATTGCCATTTTTGATAAAATTTGCAAGATTAACTTTAAATCTCCTGTATCAACCTATTTTAAAACAGTTTTAAACATCACAGGACCTACGTGCACTTCAGTGACCTTACACTAACTGCCTCACAGAAACCAAAAGAATCAATCCAAGACTTAACTGGGTAAAAAATATCAGAAAAACAAACAAAAACCCAAACCAAAATAAAAGCCCAAACCCACCTTTCCAGCAGTTTTAAAAACAGAAGTGTTTAAAACCAGCATAAAACGAATGTAACATTTGGATCCAAGCAGGGATACAACTTAAATGCCAATATTCTGGAAGGGTTAATAACTCTTCAAGTATTTACATGGGTGGCTGTGTTATTGGATGGAGAGAATACAATGCAAGAAAGACAAAATTAACTGTGTTTAGTAGGGGAAGAAGATGATTAAAAAATACCTCTTGTCTGGATATTCATGCCATCTTCTTCTCTTGACCTCAGGATGGCTGACAAAAATAGAGAGTGCTGTGTGACCATCATGTGAAGTTTGGAGAGCTTGATTAACCTCTGACTAAGTGAGGATTCTTTCTTGTATAGCAACTGGATGGCAAYGTTCAGGACTTTGAGGAATGTTGCATCTCTGTAGCGGTACCTTTGGGAGAAGGATCACAGAGAAGTCAGATCCCAACCAAACCCAAGGAAACCTGCTTGAAATTAAAAGCTGTTCAAGAAATGAGAAGTTGGCAAAGAAAATGAACTTAGTGAAACAAAACCAAATCAAAATGAAAACACTTACTTGAGTCCTGTCTTCACAAGGCTGCACCAGTCATCTGGGTCCACTTCTTCAATCACACGCTGTGTGCAGCAAGTAAAAATAGGGGCTGGTTGACATTTGGCACAGGGAGCTTTTTGTTCAAGGGATACACTAAGAACATGCAAGGCAAAGACGCATGTGGAAGGATCAGAGGATAACAGGGAAAAAAGATCTTGGATACAAAAATCCTAACTCCTGGTTCAAAGGAAACTGCGAGTGTTTTGTTGGTCTGGGAACAGAGAAACATGTGGACTGTATGGAATTAAAAACGCAAGCTGGGCTGTAGGTTCCAAAAACCCAGTGGCTCAAAACTCTTCAAACTCCTGAAGTGTGAAAGGAATCACAACCTGACATGTGAAAGCAAGAGACTGRATACCAGGTTTTTGTGTGTTTTAGCTAACCAAGCTTTGCACTGGCACATGGGGTGGCTGGGGGTGGGTGTTCCTTAGAACGGATGTGCCCTGAGGAGCTGGGAACCACAACAAACCCATCAGTCTGGAGAAGACTGACAGCTGCACATACCAACAGTCCTGGGAATGCAGGTGCCAACCTCGCCAGGCTGGAAACACCCTTGGGATGGGATGGACACTGAGGTGGCCCCAGGGCCTGCAGAGTCAGCCACGTCCTACAAGGGAGTCTCAGCAAAAGGCAGTGAGAGGGCAGAGGCATTCACTGCTGAGAGACCTTCAGTATTATGTGTCACAGAGATCTGAACTCAAACCAAGAGAACAGTACTGAGGGAGTGATTCTTCAAGATCAAAGTCTGGACTTCTATTTTTAATCAACCAGATTTTTGCCCCAGACTTCAGATGGCAGGGCAGGTGGGTCTCGGCAGAAGTAACTCTATCACCTTTTTTAATTTAAAAAAAAATAAAAATCCACTGGTAACCTTTGATTTCTTACTCCTAAATACCTCAAACTCCAACTGTGAAAGGGGATTCTTACCAGAAAGCCATCATCAAGAACATAAAACTGCTTCATATAAAGGATTATCAGGACTAAGTTAACTCTGCAAAAGCTATTCAAAGCCCATGGAAACCAGATTCCATAAAACAGGAAATCRAGCCTAATCTATATTTACAAAATTTCCAACTGCCCAATCACACATATGCATACAGTCCATACAGTCCCACTGTGGTAAAGCAGAGAAGAAGTCTCACCAGTAATTCCTCTAGCCTCAGCAGCATGGACCTCTCCACTTCTTGCTTGCTTTCATCTTTACTGCTGCTATACATGGCAACCAACCCCTTCATGCAGGCTGACAAGAGCTGTCTCCTCCAGGAATGCAGCTCCTCCGAGTTTTTAAGCACTGTGGATATGGCATCTGCCACAGCCCAACTGCAGAGAGACAGGTATTGATTCAAGTGCAAAGCAAGGGATTCTCTGAGGAGAGGATGCTCTTACTGCTCCCATTCCTCTCACAGTGCTTCCCAGAACAAACTGAGCCCTGAGGGAGGCACACACAGACTGCCCACCTCTCTTCATTCCCTGCTCTCTCCAGGGCAGCAGGAAGCTGCTCCATTAGGCTGTGCAGCCCTTTGCTTTCTGGAGGTGGCACCAACTTGGAAAGAATTTGCAGTTTCACATTGGCCTCACGTGAGGCTCCGGGGTCCTGAACCGCAGTGCAGAGCTCCTTCCACAGGGCTTTCCTCAGGACAGGTGTGACAGCTGAGACAACTGTTGGGAGAGCAGAGGACACAGGTCCTACCACCTGCAGCTGTTAAACAACACCACACTAATCCCAAATTGCTTTCTAATCCAGGCCCAGATTACTCAAATTCTAGGAAATGGTGCTACAGCAGCTGCTAATCTGTTACAGAGGACTGCTACAGAGAGGCTTCTCTTCTTTAGCCATAATCTACTTCCCAGGGTGCTGACAAGGTACTACCATTGCTTGATCTTGTAGGTAGAGCCACAGCCCCAGTCAGCCTGTTTCCTTTGCTATTTACATTTCTGGGCAGTAAGAGGAATGAAATTAAAGTGATCCTGTTCTGAATCCTAACTCACTGTTTTGCTGGTAGACAATTTAACACACTTGTCCATAGATGGAATGTTGCTGTGGGTTTGGAAAGTTCTGGACTGCCAGCTTAGGAGGGCATTACTGTAGCCAGTCCACAGCTGTAGATTTGTTTTAGAAGAAATCTTTGTACTCTGTAGAAGTGAAAGCTCAGGTTCTGCAAAAAACCTCTGGCTGTGGCACTGCACACTCCAAACACTCTTCTGTCCATGCTTGAGCAAAAGGTTTTACCTCCTGTACTAAACCAAGAGAAGCACACTGACAGATTTTCACATGCACTAAGCATTAAGTAAGGGCTTCAAAAGAGAAATCTGGGCAGCAGTAACTGTAAGAGCATTTGGCTTCAGTCTAACAGCCAACTCTCAGAACAGCCCTTCGCCTTTAGTGCTGCAGAGGTACTTCCAAAACAGTCATTAGAGGTCAGATATCTAAGTTTTATCACCTTTATCTACTGTGTGAGGATTCCAAGACCTTAAGGCCAGCAGAACCTAAACAGGGAACATGGCCTCCTGAATCACAAGCAGGGCTCAAGTGGTGCCTTTACCTGTGGAAGGTCGGCTGAAGCCATACAGGTCCCTGCACTGCAGATACACATTAACCAGTGGAAGGAAGCTCTCCATGTGTTTCCTGAGGTACTTCCCAGTGGCACTGCCCAGACACCAGAGTTCAAACTGTAGCAGGTGAGTCCTGGAGTGCTGGATCAGCATGGCCACAATGGCCAGGGAGGTGTGTGAGCACTGGGCAAGGCAGTGAGCCTGAACCTCRACACCAACTGCGAGAGCAAGGACTGGCTCACTTTGCAGAGCTTGAAGGAAAACCTCCTCCAGATCTTTGCTGGCTGATGCTGACATCAACATCCCCAAAGCTTTCATGTGCTGTCTGGACAGAAGTAGTTCTCCTTGCTGAGGATGCCTTTGGAAGCTGCCTGTAAGGAGCTGCACCAAAATTTGTCCATAGAAGCTTAACTGTTCCCCCTTTTTAGGGGATTTCTCAGATTTCTGAGCAGTCAAGCTCATCTCAGGAAGGTGCAGCATGGTTAAAGTGATCTCCTTCAGCTGAGCTGCAGTCATGTACATGTGCAGCTCCTCCAGAGCCTGCAGCTGGTGAGACTTCCTGAGACAGACCTGGCTTCTGTCCTCGCCCACAGTCTGCAGCTCTTTCAGGACACTTTTTGTGATAGCTTCAAAATACTTGGACAACACATGTCTGTGATCTGTGGTGATGCTCTGCAGGAAGGGGGCACCCACTTTCAGCAGCTGCAGCACCCCGTAATTGAGGTGAGCTGACAGGATCTTCACAGTGACAGGGTTCAAACCAGGCTGAGGAATAGAGCGCAGCTCCAAGGCCAGGAACCAGCTCTCCAGGGTAGGATGTCTGAAAATCAAGGTGAGTGTATCCTCCAGTGTCTGTAAGAAACAGAGGTAACAGTCCCTCTGAATGGATCATCACAGTGCAGGGTACAAAAGAAACTTGTTCATCTGCCTGTTTTCCACAGCTTGTCAGTTACTGAACATGAAATTGTCTACTAGCTGGCCAGAGGATAAAAAAACATTAATGAATTCCAAGCACACAAATATAATTCTCCCAACATCTATGCTGTGAGATTTATGCTGTTATACTGAACATTCTAGACATGTCTAAGCTCATCTCCAGAGGAAAACTGAATTTTCTGGGGTTCATCAGCACAATCTAGTCTCCCCAAATTCACAGAAAAGATGAAAGAGGAGGAAAATTCATTCCTCAAGCATATAATTTTCACAAGGTTTCACACAGGGCTGAGGGAATACATTTTATTCTGCAAAGGTGATCTCTTTCAGGACCTCTGCTGACAGTGTTCCTGCTCAGGGGTGAGACTGTGTGTGATGCAGCTAGGTCACATCTCCAGACAGTAGTTCTGCAACTGCTAGACCACATGCTCTATGTTCCTAAGTTCTCCTCAGAGACCTTAACAGCACCTCTCTGTTCAGCAAAACTATTCCCTAGAGAATCAATCAAATCAAAGTTTACTAACAAGTGCCTCTGGTACCTTGTCATTTGAAGACACTTCTATCATCAGAGACTCCTCATCCATGGAGAGATCCGACTCAGCCCGATGCTCTTCCCGTTTCTGCTGATGATCCAGCTTTAGCTGATTGCCCCGGCACAAAAAGATGCTCAGCAAGTCCACATAGAGGTCAACAAGTTGAGGACCCAAAGTTCTACCAAGCTGTGAAAATAAAAGACATCTTGAAAAGAGGAGGACAGGAGCAGAAGGGTAGTTATCCAACAGGAATAGGAGTTAACTAAGAACTACTTAGATTACAACCTTTTCTATGGTATGGAACCACCTCCCTTTGTAGAAACGTGATTCTAACAGAAGTCTAAGGTTGCCAAATAAATATTGATAGATTCTTATTTATACTGTGACTTTTGGAGTTACACAGGCCAGTGAATTTTACTCTCTGGAAAGGCTTCTTAGGGACACCCAGGAGCTGGATTAAAATCTCAAGTTTATTTGCACTCACACTGATCAGGTAACCCACACAAAGTTAGTCCAAGACTACTCAATAGTCAGAGGAACTGACATTGGTTTACGAATCAGGTGCAGTTTTGTATGGTGCTCTGTAGCCTCAGAGCCAAGTACAGAGCTACAGAACTGGAACCTAAGTTTAATCAACCAAGTCATTTGTACCTTCTACATTAAAATAATCCAAACACAACCACGATATGATTACAATATTGCTCTTACACTGCTGAAGTTCTCCACTGTGGATTTCAGGTATAGCAGCACCTGCTTTACTCCCAGCAGAAGCTGGTCAGGTGGGGCTGAGGAAGCCAAGTCTCTCAATTTTGTCTGAACATTATCTTCCAATAAGGTATTGCTTCCTCTCTCATAGGCTCTCTTTAGCAAAGTGGTAAATGCAGAATCCAGTGCCACAGTAGGTTCTTTATTTACTTCCTTGTGGTTTTTAAACTGTTAAAGTGAAAAAAAGCGTAAGAGAAAAACAATGATGAGTATGGAACAAAACTATCCTCAGCCACCTCTGTTTTGAGGTGAGCTCTCAGCTGCACCTGGGCAGAAGCTCCTGGAGCACAAGTGTGCACTCCTGCTAGAACAGAGCTGTCCAGCAGTGTCCCCGCAATCTGCAGTGTTCACTGCTGGCCTTACAGAAAAACTCACCAGATCCAGCCCAGGGGGCCTGTGATCCCCAACCCACCCAGGGGGAACTCCAGGCACTATGGACTGAGGCCACAGCATGCACCAGGCTCTGCTGTGCCTGGTGAGGAGTCTGTGTATGACCCCTGAGCCCTGGTACCACCTCCCAGACACTACAAACACCTTTTGTGGAATCAAGGAAAAACCCTGGAGCAAATTTGTGTCCCAACATGACCAACAAGAAACACAGAATTAGATCAATAAAAATCCTCTTTCTGATGGAAATGTAACCTCTATAAACTGCAAAGTTGTTATAGGAATACTGGTTCAAGAATTCAGTGACTTCAGGTATTCCATACCACATGTTCCTGAGATTGCTTGGGTATCCAGAGTTTATAGTATTGGTGAAACTGGTAGACCTGAGGATACTTAGCAACTTTCAGGGACTTGAGATCTTTATCATAGAGCTGGAACATCAAGCAGAGAGCAAGGGGTTCTCTCTGAGAGTGCAGGAGGTCAGTGAAAACAGCAACAAGGTACTCCACGATGTCTGCTCCTAGAAAAGCAAAAATACTGACATGAGAACAGACACTGGGGCAACCCTCCTTCCTTTGGGCCTTGGCAGCAGCCCACAAAGCATCACTCAAAAAGTAGTAAGATCAAAAAGTGTTTGAAGTGACCTAGACAAATGTCCTGACCACTGAGATACCTGAAAAATCCTCCACACATTAGTTCTTGCTGAAGTAAATAATCCACCTTCACTGTGCTGTGCTAAACGTGCCTGTATTTTAACAGGAAAAAGCCCTGCCAAGCACCACCTCAGAGAAGGACTGATATGTTCTGGGGGGCACGCACCCCAGTTAAAGTGTGCAATTTAAATAGAATTTTCTTTCAGAACTGGGACTTTCAGTCCACCCCAGGACTCAACCACCAAACACATACAGAGGACTTAGTGAGATGCTGTGGGGTTGGCAAATCCTGCTCCAAGGCCACCTGATGTCCCTATGACTCCAGCACTCTCCTCAAGGAGGTGGTAGAACTTGGCAACCAGAGCTTCTTTTCTGAAGAAGTTACTCTGGAAAATGCATCCACTTCCTACTTAACAGCGCATTCCTCTCTCCCTGAACTCGGGAAGAGCTGCCTACAGCCATGGAAACCACCTTCCTCTCCTGGGCTCCACTCTGTCCTTAAAACACTGTGTTACTGAAGCCAACCACCTCCAGACCAAGACTGTGCATGCAGGGACAGTGTCTCTTCTCTTCAGGGTCAGGTAAGAAGGGCAGAAGCACCTACAGAGCTTCAATGCCTCTCTTGAGCAGGAAACTCCATGGATCTGGACCTCCTCCTGCTTGCAGGGAAGGTAATAAAATGTCTCAAGGTAAAAAATTATTAAAAATGGGTAAAAATGATGCCACTTTCACTCCACTGGTAGAAATGACACATAAAACCAAAAAATCTGTACCTGTTCCACTTTCAGACTGAAGCAACAGTATATTCCTGGCTTCTAATGCAGCAGGGACAACAGCACTGAAGGGAAATGTTTGGATAATCGTGTCTTCATTTAAGGAGAACCCAATTTCTTCATCTAAGCCATCACTGCCCTCGATCAGGACATCCACCATATCCAGGACATCTAAAAAGTGAAGAAAAACATCTAAGCAGAGGATCCAGACTAACTGAAAAAACAAAAAAGGTAGAATGCAACACTCCAAGAATACAAGGCATCTTTTTAATTCCTCCAAAAAAATCCAAAAAAGGAGGAAAGCCACATTTGTCATGCAATACAATGTGAAGTGCAACACAAAAATCACAGCTGAACTTCACTCTGCCTTCAATACTGCTGTCCAGCACAGGGTGCCCAGAGAAGCTGTGGCTGCCCCTGGATCCCTGGAAGTGTCCAAAATCAGGATGGACAGGGCTGGGAGCACCCTGGGCTACTGAAAGCTGTCCCATGGCAGGGGGGTGGGACTGGATGAGTTTTAAGGTGCCTTCCCATCCAAACCCTTCAGGGATTCCATAATTCTATGAACAGCCCCAGGCAGAAGGACCAAATTTCCATTTTAGTTCGGAAATGCTGCTGCAAGAGCACGAAGGGAGATTTCAAATACTGTTAAAGTGGCACAACCACATAAGAAATTAATTTTGGGGATAAAGTAGTAACTGCAATTCCAACTCTACTTCTGATACCAGGTACACACGGAGGGCTGAATCCTGGAGGTCCTTACTGAACAGGATTTCTATAGCTATCCATCCCCAGTTTGCTRCTTAGGGCTAGAAAATGTAGCCCCAAGTGGGGAAATTCTGATGTTGAGGGTTATCACATACCATCAATGTGAGAGACAGGGATGCTGATGTTATCAGAGTCCTGTTTAAACATAGCCACCTGGAGCATGCTGGCTTCCTGAACCAGGTCTGCTGCCTTGTCTGTGTAGGGATAGGGGTTTGTCATCAGCTTCAGCAGGATCTGTCAGCAAAGGTGGAGAGAAAGGTAAGTGCACTGGCTGTCAGGTGTAGGGGAAGCAAATGTTGCTAAGAAAGACCATGTACTAGAAGTGGTTGGAAGCTGGGCAGGTTTTAGGAGGACAACTTCCACATCACTTCTGCAGGATTTGGTCTATGGCTCCTACTCTGCAGGGAACACTGAAGGAAAAAACAAGTCTACTGCAATTTGGCATCTAGATTGCTACCACAGACTGAGTCCCTGGAGAGACTGCACTGGAAATGAAGCACTGGGCATTCAATATCCTGAAGAGTAAACAGGAAGTGTCAACTTTCCTTGTAAAAGATCAATTCACCGAGGTCTGAAAATTTTGGCACCCAAAGAGGGGATAAAAACTACCCACACATACAACACTCTACCCCTACACCAACAATGCTGTAATAATAACTGATCTTTTTGGATTTCATTTTCCCACAAATAATTTTGCTGTCCTCCCATTCGAGACAAGAAGGATGCCACCTCTGTATAGAGATTGCTTGTCTCAGAATTCACCCACTGGTCTTTGACAGGTTTCTCAACAATAGCAACAAAATCTCTAGTTTCCACTAACACTTCTTTGCACTGTTGCTATGGTTTAGCATAGCTTCTAGTTAAAAAAAAAAAAAAAAGGAAATAGCTGCAAGGACCTTAGATTGACACATGGTTCAGGCAGTGAGAAAAGTGAGCTTGTTTTCGTGAATGAGCACATTTATAAAAGCTGGGGATTTTGGGAACTCCGCTCTTTTCCGCTGCTCGCCTCAGGAGAGGTAAGAGGCAGTCTCAGCTCCCTCCCAGCCAGGGGGAGCCAGGGGCCTGCTGAGGCCTGGCCTAGCTTGGGGCATCTGCTAAGCTCAGTGACTCTTGGGCAGAGAGGGAAGCAGAGGTGTGTGCTCCAGCTCTGGTCGGACTGAGTTCCAGCCGCTGTTCATGGGGGACTGCAGCTGATTCCCCCCCCCACTGCCTTTCACCTGGAGCGGCTCTGAGCCTGAGCTGAGCCTACCCCAAATGAGACTGAGGGGTTTAAGGAGTGGAAGCTGCACCATGGGAGCCATTGCAACCTCAGCCTCCGTTCCTGTTTCTTCCCCCACCCCCCTCCGCCCATGTGGCCTCAGAGCTTTTTGAGAGCTGCCGCCATCGCCGGGCCAGAGCAGGAGACCATCCCTGAGCTACAGTTAACTCTGTCCTTGSCAAGGTGAAGCTTGCAGAACACTGATCTTTTTTCTAAGGAGTGAAGAAGATGTTGCAGTAGAGACATTTCTATTTTGGCTTCATGAAGATACTGAGGTCTGTGAAAGAAGTGTTGTGTCTTAAGGGATAGGGAGATGAGAAGATGCCCTTAGGCTGAAAATCTTTTGTAGATTGTGATAACAAACTATGCTAGAATATATCTTTAAACCATGGAGAATATGAACTGGGGAAATAATTGTTCAGATTGGTAATTTTTGAGCAGAGGTATTTGCAATGGACTAAGTAGATATAGATGAAGCAGTGACTTTGTGGTCCCCTGAGGCATCTGAGTAAGATGCTTGATGTGATATAAGTCTTCTGTGCCAGTGCTTTGAGTGAGAGATATTTCTGCCCTAGAATGAGATGGAGAGTATTTTTTTGCACCAGAACTGTTATTTTAAAAATAACACCCCAAAATGCATAGAGTCCATGACCCAAGTGCAGCTGATAGGGGAAAAACTGCACTTTATGGGAGAACCACAGAGACAGAATTTTGTTTCTGGGTGGTTGTCTTCTGTGAGAGCTAAAAACCACGTGTGGACTGTTTCTGTCCTTGTGGAGAGTTACCATAACTAGAAGAAACTTCTCTCTCTAGAGAGATTGATGAAAGATTATTCTGTAAGGAGTACAGACCTTAACTTCTGAGTTCTTGCCTTTATAAATGTCTGTAAGGAAGAAAAGAAGCTGGTGGGAGAGGGGGAAGTGTTTTGGAAGTTTCATTTTGATTATTTGGGGTTTTTTTCCCCTCCTTGTTTCCTTTTAGTGTGTGTAAATAAACTATCTTTATATCTTTTAAGTTTGAGCCTGCTTTGCTTTTCTTTTAATCCTATCTCACAGCAGAAAAACCCTGAAACCACCACATTAATTAGTGCGTTGGCCGGGAAAGCAAAACTAGTAAACACTGAACTTAAAACTAAGTCAACTGTTTATCCAGATAATTTGAACATTGTTACCGTTTCCAAAAACTGAATCACTGCTTCCTTCTGGTCTTCTTTTGTATTATCCAAGTGTTCCAGCCAAACTGAAAGTTCCTTCCATGTGTACTCAAACACTCCACTGTCACGTAAAACCTGTCCAGGAAACAAAGGGAGAGGCATGTAAATAAACCTCAAAACACCTAAAACACAAACCTCCAAGAGATACATATAATTTCGTATAGTAACTTCAGCATTCCTTCTTAGCAAAAGAAAAGAAGAGCAGGTGGATGAAAAGTAGTATCTGTCACTCTCCTCACCCCCTCAGTTCAAGAGGCCTTATTCTCATCCCTAGGGGGACTTCAACTTGCATAGTGGACAATAAAAATCTTACTTCTATAATTTTTGGAAAGCAGGTTACACTGCTTTCAGAGGGTTGTACATCTTTATAGCATCACAGGCAGAACAAAAAAGTGTGCCTTAAAAATAGCCTGTAGGAGAGTTTTAGAAAACTACTGATCTAACATAAAGAAAAWAATTGCTAAATTAAACCTGATTCAGGCTACTTGTACTTAAAACAATTAGGCAGATGGATAAACAGYGACATAGAAGAGCAGTGGGTTGTGACCACAGCAAGGTCCAGAGAGAAGTGCAAGTTGCTGGGGATGGTGATGTGGACCCAGATATATCACAGCCAAGAGACAGGCTTTGACATATCAGGAAATTTTCCCCCACTTTCCTGCTCTCTAAATTCAGGCCCTGACCTCAGGCACCCAAACTAGGAACTTGGTGACCTTGTGCTCCAGCTCTACAACCAAGAAAGGAGGAGGAAGAAGAAGAGAGGAAGTAACTGGAATGACACCATGGTTAAACTCCCTGCCCCTAATTCCCAACAGGAGAGGAAACCTTGCCCAGCTTCCTGACTGTGGCACCTGCATTAAACAACTGCAATTACACAGAATGAACCTGTGCTTTTGCTCCTCTCCGCACACAAAATAAAAGGAAGCTATCACAATTCATTTGTTCTACATTTACTCTGTGTACAACACCAGCAACTCTAAAAATAACTGCTGCTGACACGAATTTGACAGGGAAATTCATTTAAGTAAAGAAAAAAATGAAGGAAAAAGGATTAATTTTAATATAATTGACTATTTTTGGCAGAGTCTTGAAATAGAAACACACTTGCAGCTTTCACAAAAACAGGCAGGAACAGAATGTGAAATCCAAAAAACAAGCCTTCAGTTAAATGTCACTGTGTAAAAAAATAAGTCCTTACCATCTATTCTTAGCAGCCTTTCTGCTGACCTAACTGCTCCAAATTCCCTGTTCCTGCATTCCCTTCAGAAAAAAATGCAATGGACTCAAGTGGAAAGTGAACACAAGAACAAGTCAGGCAGTCCATGTTCCCACTTGGCATAAGAATACAAACCCACAAGAAAAATGGCCCATTTTGAGCAGCTTTTGGTTGAGACATTCATTACTGGGCGACCAAGTGAGCCTGCCTTTAATCCCTTGCAAAGGATCAGGGACAACTAAACCCTGATTCAACCACTGTAACTTTGGTCTGGTGGACTGAGCATTACAATGGCACTCTGTGACTGCAGCTAAGTGCAAAGATTCAATCCACAAAGCTGGGTACAGATTTGTGTGCCCTGACCACTGCAGCACCCTGCATGAGGAGCCCTGCCCAGGGCCAGGACAGCTTCCTGGATTTTCTCCTGGCAGGCCACTTTGGCTGTGTTTATTCCTCATGTAAACCTCTACCCCTACTTAGATAACTAAAATATGTCCTCTTTCAATAAGGTGCTAAAAACAACAGCCTCTGGTGCCTTGTGGACTTGCAGTTGGCCAGTTTTTCTAAAAAGTCAAATAACTAGTTTAAATGTACAGAAGGGGATTTTAATTCATTTTTAAGACAAAAAATACTCCTTGCATCAAAGCTTGTATCAGACAGTAATAGACAGGACTATTCTGCAGGGCCAGAGCAAACCAGCTAAGGCTTAAGCAAGGCTGAAGTGCTGAAGTACAGATTAAATAAACAATGATAAAAAAAAAAAACTCAGAAGTAATCTCTTCTTGATCAATGTCAAGACCTTTGCAGGCACAAACTACATTCATTTATTACAGTGCCAAAATTAATTCAGCCTAGTGAGGTGGGCAAACATTAAAGACATTTTCCTTACTCTTTCATCAACTGCTGCAGGAAAGTCAGTTCACAGCATTTATTTCCATTAAATATTCCATTAATAGCCAGTTAGCTGACAGCAAATTCCAGCAAGAGTCACAGGAAACCAGAAAGGAGACTCTGTTGACCACACAATCATGTAGTATCTGCTTTAAGAAAGAATTTTCAATCCTGACACTTCAGACCAGTGGGATAAAGTGAATCTCCTGATATTTCAATTCAAATGCTTACCTTGATGATTAATTTTTTGGTGGAAATTTTCAGATGAGAGTGGGTACTTGTAACAAACATTTTCATCAGTAAATAGAAGACTGATTTTTCACCAAGTATCTTCTCTGTCTCAGAGAGGTCCTATGAGAAAAACACATTAAAATTCCTCTGCTACAGCAACACTGTACAGGACTATGTTGCACTGAGACTGATATGTAAGTATGTTGTTTTATAGACCTGCCCAGAAATGAGTGGGATCATTTACACTACTCTGTATTTAATAAGCCAGGATCATTGTACTCACTTGTAAAATGCTTTCCTGGAAAGTGGAATTAGGCAGTAGTAACAGAAACTGAAAGGACCTAAGACAAAGCCACCTCCCTCATCAATTGTATTTTATTCCCTAATCATTCCACATCTATCCCTGTTACCACACTCCATGGGTGTCTCTGCTTCTCCTCAAAGCCAGGTCTACTCCTTTCTCCTGACATGACAAGCAAACCCTTGACAAAGTTGTTATTTTACAAGCCCACAGCTAAAAAGAGAGCTGGGTCCCTGATGGTTTCCACTGATTATGGAGAGCATTAAAAGATGCAGGAATCTTCCTTGGGAAGGGGTGGGATGGCTCCCATCAGTGGCTCATTTCCTTGGTCTGCAACCTCAGGCTTTCCAGACAAGTGAAAACCAGCACATTCTCCCTTGTGCCCCCCTCTCCAGAGACACCAAGAGCTACAGGAACCTTCTCCTGTGCTTATCAGAGAGGCAAAAAATGGTGTCCTGGTAAAAAACCTTTCAGCTCAGAGAGGATTTTTCACTACGGCTAAGACTGTAATTCCTGTTGGTCTTACAAAAGGGTCACCTCCTAAAATGACTGGACTAATTTAAAACTAGGCAATGCCAGACGGAAAGACTTGAGGACAACAGACCAAGGAAACACATATTTCCATCAGCCTCTTACCTGTACTCTGAACCAGGCAAATTTGTTAGCAGGAAGTTCCAAAGCCACTTTCAGGATGTGGTGCTGCAGAAGAGGAGGGACCTCCTCCCGCAGGCCCTTTTCAGTGACTATCCCTGAGGAGTGAAAGCAAGGAATCAACTTCAGTTTGGGCCATCCTCCTGATATTTCAGACCACTCATGTTTCAGGGTTAAAACACAACTGTGACACAAGCTGGCAATTCACAGATCTTCATATCATGCGATCCCCAGACACACTGCAGCTAAGGCTGGCCAATCCAAGGTGGGAATCCAGCAGAAATCATTAGTTGTGCTTGGGAATATCAAATCTCCTTTATCAGTCTCAGCAACCCTAAAAAGCTGTGACCTACAGGCAGTACAAAGGATGGATAAACTGGAGAGCAAAATACAGAATTTAAGCCAACAGGAAATCTTAGTGCTCACACCATGACAATATTTGCTCCAGACAATGGAAAACCACACTCATGTCTCTCCCTGCATCACTGTTATCACCAGCTCATGCACAGCCTCACTWATTCTGTCACAGGTCAGGGAGCTCTTGCAGTGCAATCAGAGCCTGAGCTGCAGGTCAGTTACATGGGGATATCAGCTGGACAAAGCACTGGTGCCTGAGCCTGTGTAGCATCYTTGCAGCCCACATTAGAGAAACAACAATACATTTTAAAATAAGTCACCACCAGGGCAATTCAACAGTAAGTAAGACCAAACAATAAAACTCCACCAGCTATGGAAAGAACATATTGCTACAAGGTAGAAAAATGTGGTGCCTTTGGTGTCCATGTTTCCATCAGGTCATGAGAAGGATCAACAGAACTCTCACACTGACACATCTGAGAAAAAAAATTCTCATGATTCTTTTACACCATCATTATCTCTCTTCAAAATCCACACCCAGGCTCACTTCATTACATTTGTTTGAGAATGACACTATTTTCCAGCCTGTTTGGCTTTATTATTTCATAATGTACTCAACAGACCCACAAAGAGATTTCTGCCTCACAAAAACATGTTGTGCCTTTTGTTCAGTTTGAAGTAAGCAGACCAGTGCAAGAAGGAGAGGGATAAACAGGGTATGTGATCTGGTGAGTCACCAAGCACAAAAAGTAATTAAACTTGCTTCGACAGAGGGAGGAAAAACCTCATGCACGAGACAGTTGATTTAGAGAGGGATTTTGTTTCAAGTCCCTTTTTCTCTGACAAGTTAATTAAGGCAGATGATCTGTCCTCACTTCTACCGCCTAAAAACTTCCTTTTTTCCCTGTGATTTTGCTCATCAGCTCCTTATCCATCCATGGAAGCCTCCTGGCATTTTTCCTCCAATTTCTTCCTTCCTTTTCAGAACTCACAGCTTGGAGGAGGTGGTCATGGATATCAGCCAGCATTCTAAGGCCTCTCTGTCCCCCAGGGCTCTGTCCTACTAGACTCTACCAAGGCCAAATCTCTATTACAAGATTTTTCAGAGGACACTTGTCACAGCTAGCCTTTAGCTAAGACAAAACAAATCTTGGCAAGTCCACTTTGGCTGACCTGGCTTGTCCCAGAAGTCCCCATGTGAAGGGGAGAGCTTGTGCAGAGACCTCAGCCAGTCAGTGAGTCCAGAGAGCAGCTCAAGGAGCTGGGCAGGGCTAAGACTCAGACCAAGCAGTGTCTGGAACCGGGAGAGTGGAACTTCCAACACAAGGGAGTTCCAAACAATAAAACGAGGCTGTCTCACGATTAAGAGGACATGAGCCAYGATTTCTGTCTCCCCAGCCATGACCCATCAAGTCACACTCTGGCACACTGGGAGGTGCTGTTCTTCACCCCCACCCCAAACTTTCTGTGAACTATCCTGTTCAAAAAACTCCTTTTTGTTGCAGCTAGTAAGAGTTTGGAAATAACTTACTGACAGTGGATTGTTGACAGAGGGCTAGAAGAAACTTCATTAAAAGCTGAAGGTAAGTCTTCCTCAGAAAGATTAGAATTCAAAGCCCATGAAGACCAAACACTTCCAATAATATGATGCACAGAGAGGAAGACTGGAGTGCAGTGTAGTGCTGACAGCACTGACAGCTGTGGCAGCACAGCTGTGGAATTTAACAGTGCCAGAGCACTGCAGAAACAGCACCAATAAATGCCAAAATAATGGAGAAACTAAAATGGGCTACTTACAGGAAACAGTTCTTTATCTCTACAGGAAAGCCAACATTCCCTTTTGCTGTGGACTTTGTAAACAGCCAGAGGAAACAGTGGAGGAAATACAAATACCCATCACATACCTTTCAGCAGCTTGCTAAAATCAAAGTTGCTCCGTGCTACCAAGTGAGGCACAACCTTCTGATAAAGACATATGACCTGAAGCAGTGTAGCTTTCAGAAGCAGTGTCTCAGCATCATCTGAACCTAAAGAAAATGTTTCCATAATTAGTTTCTTCTTCCCATCATAGCAAGAGTGCAGTGTTGCACCTCCATTACCCAGCATAAGAATTACTAACTGTGTTTCCAGCAGACAYACCTAGGAAATGCCCTGCCATCTTCCCAACAAGAATAAGAACACTACTCCTGGAATCTCCAGTTTCCTTCCCCAGCATTCCTGTATGAATACTTTCAAAACTAAATCTGCTTACCCAGTGCTTAGATTGAGAGCTGCCTTTGATAATTCAACTCACAAGTGCTCACACATATAAAACACAACCTGACTATCTCAATACTCACTGTAAGAATCTCACCAGTCCCTCTGCTATTTTATGTAAGGCTGAACAACAGGAAAAAGTGAAGGAAAGGATATGGTCATGCTGCTGATTTCTGGGGACACTACTTTTAGCTACTGTCAGGTAGGTTTGGCTGGGGAAGTGCAGAAGACAGTACACTATAGTTTGTCGCAAATTTATTATTTCAGTTAAAATCTTCTTTCCCTTTAGCCTTTCAAAATAATACTTCTCAGTGTAAGCTCTTGGCAAGAGGCAGAAAACAAATACCGGTATGAGAGAAACACCAATAGCACTTAAGGCAACTGTTTACTTCCTAGGAAAAGCCATCTCAGGTTTCAGTTTGTAACAGGAGAAGGCATAAAAGCTACTTGTTATCCAGTCCTTAATGAAATGAAGCAAAACACAAGGGCAAAACAATTAATGCCTGATTTTTTTTCTGTTAACTTGGTCTCCCTCAGGAGTCAGAAAGAACTGGATGAATGCCATGGATAAACTCTGTTTGCCTGAGTCTCAGCTACCATTAGAAAAGAATTCTCTAGCAGCCACAACACAAATAAAGCTGTAAAAGGTGAACTGGGTGTAAGTGACACAACATTACTACCTCAGAATGCTGAGGAACCACAGCCACAGTCCTACAGAAATTAGCTGCTCCACTGATTTCCAAATCTTGGATTGCCAGTGCTGACAACATTTTGCTGCCCAAAGGGAGGCACAGAAAGATGTCCACTGAAAAACCTTTTGCTCCAGGAAGTCTCTCTGTGGAATATGCCCTCTGAAGGGCAAAACTGGTTGCAGATTTATCTCTAGCCTACAAGGAAAACTTCACAGGCTGCTGGCCAAGATGCAGMCAATCCTGAAACTTCCCTAGGTAACCAGGTTTAGGCAGAGATATCAGGCAAGAYGATTTACAGAGATGCCTTCCAACCTCAACCATTCTGTGATTCTGGGACAGCAAAGCCAAACTGCTTAATCTTCTAGCAGCAGTGGCAGCCTATATGTTAAAACTATGTTCTCAGGCAATTCTAATGGCCTGAAGAACTGAACAAAGAAAAGGTGAGTAGTAAATACACAAGTGATATCTGGACTCTGCTGAAGTGAAGGGTGGGATGAGGGTTTCACAACACCCATTCCCACAGAGATAAGAAGCTGTTTCCCAAAGAGGTAAGCTGTAGCTCCACCTGCTTTGCCTACCATGCTGCTCAGCAACTTCTGTCTCGGTCACTGACTTCACAGCGGAGTCATCACCTTCCTTTTTCTCTGCTGGGCTGTCATCCTGTTCTCTCTCTTGCTTCAGAAGGGACTGCCAGACAGCCACTATATTACTCATGTCTGGTAAAACCTAGAAGCAAAAAGGGTCAATTGCCACGGCTCTCCTTTGTAAGACAAAGCTCCTGTGATAAATACACCCCCAAACACCCAACAAGAAGATTTGCTGCTCTTCACAAAGGTTGGAATTGACCTTGTGTGCAATCAGGGAATAACCTGAAATCAAGCACTGTGCTTCCACTTCTGCAGAATGTAAGTACTGGAAAGAACATCTTATTGAAAAGGTTTCCTGTAAAAAATTTGTTCGGCTCTTCTTCCTCATGGTCTATTTACAACTCAAGTGCTCTCTTGCTTAGTAACTGCTGAGTAACCTCTGCTGGCTACATTGACTTGAACCAGGAAGAGAACTTGCTGCTTGCTTGCTGCCCTTGGAAGTCATTTGCAGCGAAAGAGCCATTATTGTTACAAATGGTCTCACCACAGAATTTTATTTGCATTCCCATCAGACAGACATGTCAGGAAACATAATCTCCTACCTCACCATTTAATCCACAGCCTCCCCCAGGATACCATCTCCTGGCTCTTAGGCTGCAACCACTCGATGAGAAAGTACAGAGGAGAGCAGTTGTCTGCTCCTGCAAAATGCCCCCTGTCAGCCCCCATTTGTCTCTTTCTTTCTTTCTTTCTTTCTACCTTGCTGACAGCTTCTCTGTAGAGCTGCACAAACTCCCGCGCTGTCGGCTGCGTGTAGATTTGTGACCTTTGCCAGGTTTCTTCAGACAAACAGTGCTCAATGTTCCTCAGGGCTCTCCTCAGCACCATGGATACCAGTGACAGTAGGCTCTGCTTCACCTCTGTGCTGGGCAGCTGAAAGAAGGATGCGAATTCATGACACTTCAGTGATTCCTGTTATGCTTTGTACACAATCTGTACCTTGAATGTGTTAAAATTGGTCAATGAATGAATTATTTTCTGGATCTTGGCTAGCCATAAAGAATCCATAGGTTTTCAGATTGCCAGCCTAAACCACTAGCGGACAGTGGCAGAACTGGTGCTTGTGAAAGGCACCTGGAATCAGTATCAGAGGTTTTAATTCATTTTCCAGCACTTCCCCAAGCCAGATTTATGCTGGGGCAGACAATACAAAACACAGGTAATTAACCAACTTAAGAAATGTTTTGAATGATCCCACAGTAAAATCAAACAGTACTAACTGGGACAGAAAAGTCACTGAAATACTACAGACTGCTCTTACATTTAACCCGTGGGTGAACATCACTTTATTGCACACTGCAGGGACTGTCGTTACCATCACCATCGAAAGCAATCTCGGAAGAGGAATAAATTCTGAAGTCTTAAAAGAATTGGAGATCTCTGGTTGAGCCTCATAGATCTGAAAGAAAAGAAATAAAAGAAATAAAATTTAAGCCCCATTGATACAGTCCAGGAGATGACAGCTTCTTCTGGGGAGCATCTTACAGAAGGATTTTGACTTCCTGGAAGTAATGGCAACATTAAACGCCTATTTATGGAAAAATGCTACAGAGCATTCTCTAGAGTCCTACTCAACTAAATGGACCCTGTCTATGCAACCAGCATCCCTGCTAAAGGCCACCCCTTTTCAAGAGATTCCAGATCCTACTTGCCCAATTTAAACTAAACAAAGAGGCAGTGGAACACTCACAAGGGACAAAATGTTTTTCTAGCTGAGCTTGGACGTTGCCGCATCTCAAAAAAATACGTCACTGATGTGATGCTTTCCACTGTTTCTTACGCCAAAATTCCTTCTGTCCAAGTTTAGTTTAAATACTTATAAAGCCTCCTGCTCTGAGTATGGTTTTTTTACCACCATCCATACTCTTACCTTCTTGAGTAACTTCATGTTATCCATCCAAGCAGACTGCACTCTAGGAACAAAGGAATACTGGGTCTCCTTGAAGTATCTACTCAATAAATCTGGGCATACTTTGAAAATATTCACCATGAGATCAGCAACCATTTCATCTTCTGTTGCAGTTTTCAAACCAAGCAGGAAGTGCAGAAGTACCAGATTTCCTCCCCTGTTGAAGACAAAAAACAATTACTTTGAATATTATTTTGATACTTTATATGGGATGTGAACTCTGCAGCTCCTCTAGCTGTTAATTGAAGGCAAGATCTCCCACTTTCCTTGCATAATTTCTGAGTTTATACTCAGAGAAGTATAAGACCTCCATGTTTTCTGCATGACAAACAGTGAATTAACACCACACATTCCAGGGCAGACACTATAACTAGCGAGGTCTCTTTTGCTTCTAGCACAAAATCCCTGTACAATCCCAGCTGCCCAGTGACTTACCTGCCAGAAGTTCCAAGACTTGGATCATAGAATGTTATGCCATGTTTCAGAGAGCAGCAGAGGTCCATCAGGAAACTATGCACAAGTTCTCGTACCATTGCTTTTCCCACCTCCTCAGAACCTTGAGCCACCTACAAAAAACGAAAAGGAGTAAAAAAGGCAGATGAGATTTGGCATCACAGATATCAACTTCATTCTACATTTTATATGGCTCCTCCTAGAGAAATACTAAAAGAAAGTTTGGCTTTTGTTCAGATTAAGAAGAGAAGCTTCTTCAGGCCTTGAAGGTCCCTTCCAACCCAAACCATTCTGTGATTCTAGGATTCCATTAACCTYCTAAATCTGGAACAACTCAAGAAGCCTATGGATGAGAAGGCTCTTGACAACTGTGGCTGGGAAATCCCAAATCACATGACTTACAGGGACTGCCAGGAAATGCAGGAACTTGAAATTATTCAGAACTGAAATGCATGCTTGTGAAGAGGGTTGGAGATTTGCACAGCTCCAAGCAGACACCTGCTAGAAACAGATCTCCTCCAAAGGGTGTTTACAGTGTATCAGGATRGGAGTGGCAGGGTCATAAGCACCTGGCAGAGGGATACAAGAGGGCAGACACAGAAGTGAAAAATCTGTAGCCAGAACCCAGTGAGAAGCAGAAATTTGGGGGTTCTTTTTAAATAGGCTCAGTAGATTCTTCTTTTTGAGTTCAGCAAGCTCAGGGCAATTGGGAGCTGTTTCAAAAGCTGTGAGCTGCAAGAAGAGGGAAGAAAAGGCAGCACAAGGACTAAGAGTAACAAAGAAATAAATGACCAGACCTTTAAATCCTCAGGGCTGACATCAGTAATCCCATTCCAGCAGTACAGTGAAGAGATGTGAAGCAACATCTCTGCAGTGAAAAAACGCACCTTCTGCGTTTTGCTGACGTTCTTGTTGTGAACCACCTAAAAATGAGAGGGAAGTAAACTCTATCACAAAATCACGGCAAAATGCAACACACTTTTCTTCTAGTACACACAGAGCTGGCTCTCCTCACCAGGGAGAAAGGTTCTGCCTGTCCTTGTCAACACCTCTCTCTCATGCTCCTGCTCCACCCTGACCCAACACCAACCTCTGCAAACCCTGCACATGCTGGACAGGACAGGTGTTTATGTTCAACTAAAGAGCACAATTCATGTTTAGAGCACCACACCACTAGAACCATGGGTGTAGACATGGTAAAGCTACTACAAATAAAGTCTGAATGAAAGGGAATACACAGCTGAGGAAATTTCTCAAAAGTTCTGCTGTGCTTTACTGCTGGCATTGTTTTAATTCTCATGTTTCTCACTAAGCTGAAAGAGTCATACAGTGTGCTGGGGTCCACCAATAATGTAACAGTCCATGATACATGATTCCCACCTAGGAAAAGCTTAATGTGAGAAACAAAGTTTCAAGGAGGTTTATTTTACATTTAAATGGTAGCTTTTTTATTCTCTTTATTTTTCATGTTATTGCAACAGCAAAATGAAAGAACATTTTTGGCTGTAATTGTTATGAAAAACCCAAGTCTGAGGCAGGCTCTTAGTAACATCCTAAATCTGAACCAATTTTTTCATTCTCTCAACTGTTCATCCAACAGTGGTTTCATTGCTACAGTAGTTCAGAACAGATATTAAAAATAATAGAAACTGGAGCTAAAAACATTTTTAAAGAAATAAAATACATCTCAGGTGCACATGCTCTACAAGCAACAAGTGCATCGCAGGGAATAGGCAGGGCCATGCTCAGGAGGTGACAGAGCACAGAAAGGGCAGCCAACACTAAACCAACTCTCACCTTTCAGCAATTCCTGCTTCCCTGCTTTCAATCCTGAGACAGTGACACAGCCAAGCTACCAACCTCCAACACCTATTATCAGTCACAGACACTGCAGCAGCACACTACCAGCAGCCCTAAGAACTGTGAGAAATCACTGCACAACTGTTTCCAGCAGTGAGGAAAACAGAAAACAGGAGACAACACAGTTTCAAGGGAGGAGCATACCTTAGTTCTCAGTGTGGAAAGTAGAAGGTTGACAGTAGAAACTCTGTCTTCCCTTATTTCAGAGCGAAGAATAGCTGGAATGAAATCTAAGAGGACATTTCAAATATTAAGTCAAAATGTGAAAGCCCTTTTCATCCTAAAATGCTTCAGAGAATTCATACCCACTCCTCTTCTATGCCACATTATTTATCTTGCTGTTATAGTCTAGGATGAACCAAAAGCAGCAATCAGAGCTCAGAAGGATGATGTGTCTGTGACTATGGTGATGAACAAGAGATGCTGCCAAACCTACTCTCATCTTGACTGGCTAATTTGCCAACTTGCTGATTCACACTGCTATGGCATCTGTCACCTTTAAATACATTTTGGGCCCTGAAATGCCACACTGAAATTCATATTCTTCCCATTGAAGCACTTGTAATTGTTCCACTGAGTGATTCTCAAATGTTTGGAGGTTCCATCTACAACGACATGCATCATCTTTTGGCTCACCTGTGCATCCCAAAGTTAGACTTCAGTTTATAGAGAATTTGGGGCTCCTACAGGGGAATGAATGCCAGCTGTAATGCCTGGACTGAGGTGTGCAATCCTCAGCCTGAAAGAACTGAACAACTGCAAGCACCTAAAATAAATCAACAGCCCTGGGGTAGCAGGAGCAAGAGAAGTAAACAATTACAGCCAGTTCTCAGTCCCCTGCCACAGGAAAAATGACCTGCTGCCAGCTAATGGCTTAAAGACTTTTTTTTAAACAGTATTTCTAGATCCCTTCTGAATTCTCTCATAACTTTATCAAGGGTCACAATTGACAGGGCAGAAAGGCAACTGAAGTACATACTTCTCAAAAGAAAATTAGTGCAACATATCCACTGTTGCTATCTTATGAGCAAGGCTGGAGGCCACAATTTTCTTTTATGCTTATTGACTCTGTGACCTCAAAGTTTTATATTAGATTTACTTTTTTTCTGATCTATGTTACCAAAGACTTTCTGTTTTTGCAAAGTTTTAGCAGATAGCATATTGTTCTCAAGCAGAAGAGGTTTGTTTACTACACTACCAGAGAAGTTCAAAGCTTTTCAGGTAATAAGATTAAAAATACATATTTTGCTTCTTAATAATGCTCTTTACCTGGCTCACATTTTTAATTATGTCGTATTTATTATCACCTATAAATGACTGTGCCTTAAAAAACAAAAAACCAACAAGCAAATATGAAGTACCTTTTAATTCCAGCACCTGTGCCAAGATTGCATTGTCACCAGCAATGAGAAAGGAGAGAGCAAACTGAATATAGGCCATGCGGACATCTCGTCTGCCCTGGAAACAAAAAAATGTAAATATAAAATTTAAAAAGTCATTAGCACACAGATTGCACCCAACTGCAGAATCAATACTGCAGCTGCTGATTATCCCTAGAAGTGCCATAAATGGGTAAATGAAACAACTTCTGGCCTTGGACACTTCCAGGGACAGGGCAGTGACAGCTTGTCTGGGCACCCTGTGCTGGACAACATCTCATCACCCTCACGGGCAACCACCTACTCCCATAATCTAATATAAATATATCCTCTTTCAAATAAAAAGTCATCCCTTGTCCTTGCCCTCATTCCCTGACAGAGTCCTGCCATGATTTACAATTTTTTTAAACCTGCAAAATTAATCTGCATGTAAAGAAGCCTGAAAGAAGATTTTGAGTAGGTGAAAGATAAGGCAGCAGGGACTCATGAAAGAGCTGAACGAAGAAATAAAGATAAACAAACAAGATTTTCCTGTAAGCTTTGGGCCTGGTATTTTGGTTAAAAGCTCACCTCTGATGGCCAGTTGTGACACAATTTCATTGCAAGCTGTACAAGAATAAGACCTTTTGGATGCTTGTTTCCTTGTATTTTACTCAAGTATAGAAGCAGCTTGTGGTCAAAAGACCACACCCAAGCATTAAAATTAAGGGTGGAGGTACTTTGATGGACAACTCCTGCAGTAAGGTCAAAACCCATGGAATCTGACAATTCCGGAACTATAAAAGGTGGTTCCAGGGAAAAAGGGATGTGTTTGGTTTTTTGCCTTTTTCTAGGTTGCTTCATAAAGAAAAAGTCTGAATTTTCATCTCAGATCGCACAAACCCAACACAAATGTACACATTCACTCTGCAAGTAATCTCTAAAATCCAGAAACAATATGTCAACGTTGCCAACAATACTGGATTTATTATACACTTATTATACATTAGGAATGACACATAAATATTCTTGTTCTAAAGCACCGGTTTGGGTCAATTCTGACTATTTTTAGCAAACAGAGAGGGAAACGAGATAAGTTTCTTCTGGAAAAAGAGGAGTGATTTTTTTCTCCTCACTCACATATTCTTCTTAAGCACTTCCAGCTAGAGATTATTTAGAACTCTTGTTTATGTTTTCAAAAGCAATTACTCTGTATTAGTACTGGGCAATATCCCCTCTCCAACTTCCATTTATTTCAGTGGGATCAAACTGCAAAAAGACTGACTAGTTTTCAGGAGTGTTTTCTCACTTTCACTCTGTTTTAGACACTAGAAGGGCAGTTCACAGAAACTGGAGAAATGACTATTTCTCCACAGCTTGTTGGAAACACATAAGGCATTTTCATGTGTCCAGTTAGGCACAATCAAGGGCTTCAGCCTGACATAGGACAGGAAGGGAGAGTTAAGTTCTTGCAGATGAAAATACTGCAAACATTGGCAACAGCTTTGTTGTTTTAGCTAAATAGTTAGCTAAAAAAGCTTGTGGAGCCATGGCATAGCATTCCATTGCATGCAGAACCTTAATTTACCTTCTTAGATCTTCTTTTCAACAATCCAGGCAGGTATTTGTTATTGAAATCAAAATGGCTATAGACATCCCTTGCTGAGTCCGGGCCCTGAGCTACCATTGCTGACAACAGCGAAAGGCACCCTCGGCTCATCCTAAAAACACAAAGCACGGGTAAATCCTGCAGGACGATAGTCACACAAAGCACCAAACCAAGAGATTCAAACTTAAAGAGAAAATAGAAGGGAAGTTAAACAATCAAGTAATTCTTTTAGGCAGTAATAACAGCAGCTGGGAAAGAGGGGCAAGGGAAGAAAAGAGTAGGAAATGCCTATTTATATTCTTTCCCAAAATTAACCTGTAATGGGAGGCTGGATATTCCCTTTATAAAGTAGTTTAAAAGGGAGAAAGTGCCAAAATTAACAACTTGAAGATGACTTGTTGTTGGGGGGGTTAGATTTGGTTTTTTCCTTTGGAATTTTTTCCCTCAAGTTGCTAAGACACTAAGGATTGAGTACTCGGTACTTAACCAAAGACAAAAGAGGCCAGGGAAGAGAAGACAGAACCTGGTTACAACTGGTTTTTTTCTTTTGTCTCTGGAAGGTTTCCCTGGGAGGGGAAAGGTAACAGAAATTTGGGGCAGCAAAGGGATGGGGGCTGGGGGGCAGGCACTCCTGTCCTTGGCACTCCGGAGAGAGGCTGTGCAGGCTGTTTGCTCGCTCRCTGCAGGAGGAGTTTCACTGTCACCACCAACCCCAGTCCTGCGAAAACTACCACCATCTGCTCGTGTGCCCGGGAATTCTGAGCTCGCCTCCTGCCCCTATTGGAGCAGGCCCAGCCCWGTCCCGCCACCACCATTTCTCCGGCCCTGCTTGGAGGCTTTTGCCTACGCTGACCTCACACCCCTGCCCTGCCGAGACATCTCTGCTGCTCCAGCCACCACTCCATCTACCTCATCACCAGCCCGGGATCTTCTGCCATTCCAGCTTGGTGCCTCAGAGCCACCGGGATCAGACTGCCCCGGGGCTTYTGTGGAGTACAGCCCCCTCGAGGTTCTTGGTTCTGTCTTATTATTAATGCTGTAGCTGTTTGTTTGTTTTGTTATATATATATGTATATGTTAGTAAAATACCCTGTTATTCCTATTCCCACATCTTTTTGCCTGAAAGCCCCTTAATTTCAAATTTATAATAATTTGGAGGGAGGGGGTTTGCATTCTCCCTTGCAAGGGGAGGGCTCCGGCTTTTCCCTAGCAGATACCTGCCTTTCAAACCAAGACACTTGTTCATGGCAGTGGGGTTGGACTAGACAACCCTTAATTATTTTATGATTCTATGAACTCCTAAATTCATAGAGGTTTGCCATTTATTCCAACAGGAATATGTAAGGGCACTGCAGACCTCCACCATCTCAGCACTACCATGAATAGATTTGTAATCAGTCCATCATGTTTCTGTCATGGACAATCTGTAAGAGCCATGTGATTCAAGCAGAGATCCCATCCAGACAGACAGTAAAGACAATCCCTCTGCAGATCAAAGAGGTTGCACAGGAAATGCAGAGCATCTCCCATCAGAAATCTGCAGCCTCCTCTGTGCAGGTTCTAGAACGATTTCTCCAGAACCTGCAATCTTTAAAGACTTAATCAAAGTGCAGATCTGGCACAGCTTCAAAATCTGTTCCCACTATACCTATTTGAGATTCTTTGTCCAGTTAAAATGCCTTCTGCAATAAGATCRACTGCACAGTGCAGGAAGCACAGCTGTGTCTATGAACAGGGAGAGCAGAGAAAGATCTTCCAATTCTGCTCAAAGACTGAGACACGAGTCATTTGCCTTGGACAAGCCAATTTCAGTCTGGTTTTTTTCTTTGCTTTCCTCTTCCTCCAAGCTTTGTACTGAAATGTCTCTGGCATTTGGAACTTCTTTCCCCTATCCACATGAGCATGAGAAATTGTTTGGTCTGGACTACAGAACACAGTTATTGAACAACCTAAAATGACCTCAGATTTAAGAGACTGAAAAATTTACAGAAGAAAAGCCAGTCTGAAAGAGGAAAATCCATTACAAACATGGAAACATGACTCCAAAATACACGGGGAAATGAAGCACTGAAGAGCAGCTCCTTTTGTCATCACAGGGAGTCTCCCCAGCCCCGTTCCACACAGTACATTTCACCCCACAAAGCAAGCATTATTGCAATAAGAGGACTCAAGGTACTACCCACGTTAGGTCTCACTAGGACAGYCTCAACTGATGAAAAGTACAGCTTCAGGAAATCAGAGCACTCTACAGCACTGAATTGTTTGATTATCAGAGCTTCTACTTTGCAAAGACTTCCACAGGCAATTATTTAATTACAAGTAGAAAAGGATTTTTAAATAAAGGTGGATTATAAGCAATAAGTCAAGATGAATTTTGCAACATCTAGTACAGTCCCCCCAGATCAATTGACAGAGATTCTCCACCACAGCACCAAGACTTACCAGTGATTTTCAGAATACAAAGCAGCATAGACCAGTTTCATATAGGAATGAATCAACTTTTTGACAATGTTCATTCCCACCACAGAAAAATGTGAGAGGTCGCTGGCTGTCCTCAGTAAAATGGCTTCTAGAGCTTGAAAGATTAATAGCATCTGCAGGATAAAAAAGTATGTTAATACCTGACAATATGAGGTAAGACTTGCAATTATTAGCTTAACAAACAGTAATAACCACTATTAATAAGTAACCTCACTCCAAGAGGAAGGCTTCCACATATGAAAGTGACATTAACTTCTAGATTATCCCTCAAATGAATGCTTCCTCTTTCAAAAGATCACTTTGGAGAGCATATAGCTGCAATGAATCAATACTTCAAGAGACGACTGCTCCTACATGGATGACAAAAAATGAAATGTGCTGGAGAAAAAAACTGGAGCTGTTCTGATCTTGCAATTAATTCCCTCCAGAACAATCCAGAATCCATACAGCACTGGGACTGTGCCCAGTACAAACATCAGCCCCAATTAGGAAGGGGATATTGAGGCAAAGCTGTCACTGAACACGACACAGAAAAAATGATACTGAAAGGCAATGAACAGCAAGGGATGGTTAAAGAGCCACGCAATACAACACTACGTTGTAAGCTGTTAGCAATGCTGCACCCGCATTCACAGTGAAAAGTTACTGAACTCTTTGTTCATTCATCATATCGGATGAGGATACATTGTGTCCAGCTAAAAAAAGAAAAATGAGGTCAACTTTACCACTGGCTTCCTAGAAATACTGATGTATCAGGGAGATACTTAAAATCGTTTACTTTCACTAAGTCTGGTGAAAAAGTAGTCATTTTTGTTTTGCTTTCTTAACTGTTTCTATTGATACTCTTATTTCCTAAAAGGTCTTTTGATAACACTGAAGAACCTTAACAGCTTGACTTGGACAGGACAGTTGCTTGTGTGTGTCACTAAATCCAGRAACATCTATGAACTGAACAGAGCATCTCCCTCTTGGCAGGGGCTTCTGCCACTGCTACTTCCAGAAAAGTAACCAAATCAAAACCATATTAAATTATCAGAGTTAATTACACCACAAAGCATTTATTCACAGAATATCTTGAGCTGGAAGAGACCCACGAGTATCATCCAGTCCAACTCCTGGTCCTGCACAGACACCCCAACAATCCCACACCTGAGAGCATTGTCCAAACGCTCCTGGAGTTCTGTCAGCCTTAGGGGCTGAGACCATTCCCTTCTGTTGCTCCTTCTCCAGGGTGGGATTGCTGGGATTGTAGCCGCCAGTCCTTGAATTACGACCCTCGTGTCCAACTTACTTCACTTTCAGGCTTCCTTTCTCCATCGAGAAGCTTGAATATCTCGGCACACTCCATGGAAATTTTCACGTATCCCTCCACGACATCGTACACTTGGGGCGATGGCAGTGTCTTGGCGATGGACACGAAGGTCTCCAGCCCTGCAAAGCCTCAGCCTCACCAGGGGCACCACCGCCACGTGTGGGGCCCGCTCGCGCCGGAACGTGCCCATGTGCGCCAGCCCCACCAGCAGCAGCAGCAGCATCGGTGCCACCCCCGCCATGTCCCCCGGGCGGGCCCCCTCAGCCCAGGGCAGCCCCCTCGGCCCGGGGCAGCCGCCTCAGCGCGCCCTTCCCGTCCGCAGAGCCCCTCACCCTTGGCGGCGGCCGCGGGGTCCCGCAGCAGCGCCTTGAAGCGGGCGCCATTGAACTCCTCGTCCCGCGGGCCACAGGCGCGCTTGGCCGCAGGCTCCCCACTCCGCTCGCCAGCCTCCCCGCTCCGCTTCCCAGCCATGCCCGATCCCGGCCCCGCCCCGCCCCGGAATCGCCGCCGCTCCCGCAGGAAGGGGCGGGCGGAGCGGAGCCGGCCCGGGGCCGGCCTGTCCCTGAGAGGGCGGTGCTGCTGGGGCCCCGGCTCGGCCTAGCGAGAGGGTTGTCCCAGCGACCAGTGCCCAGGTGGGCAAAAAGAGTTAAAAATAGTGATCATGGAATGGTTTGGAAAGGACCGTAACGATCATCGCGTTCCACCATCCATTCTCACCTCTTGCCATGGGCAGGGACACCTTCCACTGCCCCAGGCTGCTCCAAGCCCCAGTATCCAGCCTGGCCTTGGACACTGCCAGGGATCCAGGGGCAGGCACAGCTGCTCTGGGCACCCTGTGCCGGGGACTGCCCAGCCTCACAGCCGGGAATTCCTTCCCAATATCCCATCTGCAGCAGTCTCTCATCCGTCGCTGCTGGCAAGGCCAAGCAGGTTTTTGCCATCCGAGTTTCCCAGGACTGCAGCCCCCCTGCGATCCTGAACCAACGCGGCTGAAACTTCGGAGTGGAAGGGGAAAGCAGCCCGAGTGCCGGGGAGCAGGGAGAGGGGAGAACTTTCTCAGATACTCCTCTCTTTCCAGTGAAGGGAAAGACTTCGGGGTGAATAACTGCGGCTTTCCAGGACCTGAAGGGGCCCACAGGAAAGATAGAGAGGGACTGTTTTTCTGGGAAGGAGTGACAAAGCAAAGGGGAAGGGCTTCCCACTGCCAGAGGGCGGGCTTAGATTAATTAAAATCTAAACCCTTCCGTTGCTTTCAGCAAGAGTTATTCCAGGACAAGCACAGTGATAAGGAGGAATGGAAAAAGTCTTGTTCCAATAAACGGTTACCTATGGAATGACAACAGTATTGAAATGACAGGTTGAAACAGCAGTGGAAGATAAAGGAGATTATTTCAGTAAGAAAAAATTAAAACAAAGGTCTATCCAAATCCAAACTGGATTTATTTTTTTCATATGTGCAAGTAATAAAGGCAGCATTAGTATCTTCCTGGGCTTTTTCAAAATTTTTTTCTCCCAGAATACTGAAAAAAAAAAAAAGAGAAAAAATGTGATCCAGAAGAGGGCAACATTCGCAGACATTCTAAGACCTAGGATGAACAAATGCTTTCACATTGATGGAAGATGCTGTGATGTTTTGAGAACAGAAGGTAGAAGAAAATAAAAGAAGGTGAAGTTAGAAGACAGAAAAGGGTAAAATAATAGGAGTACATGAGACTGGGGGAGGAAGGAAAATATTAATTGCTAGACACTAAGTACAAGGGCTTTTTACAAGTAATTTATGAGAACAAAGCTAAAAGCATCTTACTGCTGCTAGTGACATCATGCTCCAAGCTCTGATAATTCCTATTTCTAGGAATACTTGAAAAATACATTCTTGGAAATATTCTTGAAAAATACATACTTGAAAATACATTCCAACTATTTTTCTGCCTGTTTAGATGGCAGTTCCATTTGGAATTCACCTTAGTATAGCAAATTGTATGCAAAGGTACAGACTTTTTAGTTCTCCCATAAAACATTTTTGGTGGTTCTTCTGGATTATGGGAATTCTTTGTTTTAGTTTACAGTTTTCTTGAAACTTAAATTTATGCAGGTATCCAAATACATTTGCAATTCTAGAAATTAGTAGGCACATAATATGGAAAGTAAATAACATTCTCAACAGGGAGTTGCTTTGTTATTGAGGGGATGAAAAGGAAGGCTACAGCTAGTAGATCTAGGGAAAAATATTTGATTTAACACTGTTTTAAAAGGCTTGAAGTACTCAATACTAAGATCTTCAAGGTAAAAGTCATCACAACATATTTCATAGTTCTAGTATTTTAAAAGTACTGCAGAACGCTACAGGAAATTGTTTTTATTTCAATTTAAGTTCAATTATTCTCTCTCCTGACTGCCTGTGTAGCTGTTAGAGGCTTCCAGCAGGCTGGGAAAGCAGACTGCTAGTTTCATTTCCAGCCAGGACACTTCCATATTCTGCTGGAGTGCACTTTGAARCCTGTGTCCTTTTCTTTCTCTTTTATACCTGACAACTTTCCTCCCCCAAGTCTGTTTTTTGGTAAGCAGCATTTATAGAGGGCCAGTTGAAGACCTCAAGGCTTAGACAAAATTCATCTGCTCTGTTGTGCTTATGTGCACATGAGTCAAGTAGTAACTTCCGAGCTGCCCAGTAAATCAAAATATTCTTCTGTGATTCTTGCCAGATGAACATATCATCATATCCAAGTTACACACTGCCCCTCTGGCATTTTCAAGTCTGAAAAACAATGCCTGGTCCCTTGCATGAACCTCAGCTCTCTGCCTTGTTCAAGGAACAGTTCTAGATCCAAGACTAATTGAGCCAAATGACTGTTTCCTGCCTCAGTTAGGGCCTCTGAAGCCTTCAGTGCCCTGAGCAGTATGGAAACAGCCAAGCCCCAGCCCTGCAGTCCTGCCTAAYTTGCCTTTGCCTCCCAAATCTGAACCTTTTTCTTCGCTGTGGGATCCTCACTCATGCAGTCCTGAAGACAAAAATCTGATTTGGCAGATGAGGCCATTTCTAACACAGAACCTTCACCAAGGTTTCCCTTCTGATTTCAGCCCTAAACACTCCTGTCCTTCTCAGGCAGCCCCTATCTCCAGCCTTTAGCCAGAGATACTTGCTGTTCTATAGCTAATACTTGCCACCCCTTAAGATTAAATCTCTTGATATGCATTTACATCATGCCCTAACCATRTCCTCGTGACCCTTCTCAAACTCAGCCCAATCTCCAGACCTACAGCCTCTCCCTACAGATGAGGGGCTATTCTGAGCAGGACTGCTGACAGCTGTACAACCCATGCTAATCCCAGCCCAAAGCTGTCCTTTAAACACACTGGTGTATGGGTAGTGGAGCCCCAGTTACAGTAACCCCTATGGTGGTTTCACTTCAAGGCCATCTGTGAGTTGTGACCCCCCCCACCCTACACTACTTTTGTAAGAAATTAATTAGTTTCTTAAAATATTTTCATTTTATGTATACATTAACTATAGAAAGCATTCAGAGGGAATACAGTTAATCCAAAATCACGTCTTTAAAACTGTAGTTCTCAATGTTTGCTCTTAGTTTACACAATTGTTCCACAGAAAAGTTTCCTTCAGTTTTTCCCAAAAATTCAAGTGTTACATAGAGCTATTTGTCCCATCTTCCTGCTTTCCAGTCCTTGACACCCTGAGGCGTGGGATCACAGAAGGAGAGAGGATGAATGCTGCCAAGAGATGGGCAATCAGGATCATCTCCTCCCAAGAAGGGAGTATTCCCAWCACCATCACTTCTTTGTCATCACATGCCCTGTGCCCTGTACTCCGGTGATCCTTGCTGGGATCAACTCAGTGCTAGCTCACACACTTGAGACACAGTCATTGTGGAGCTTAAATTCCAGAAGCTTGGCTTCGAGGAGTCCAGGAGATGTGCAAGGTCACTGTATGGACCCAGGAGATGAGTGGGCTGGCAAGGCTGAAGCAAAACCAGCACTTTTTCTACTCTAGATGCTGTAAGACAAAATCACCTCTCCTCCTCTTCTTCCTCCTCCTCCAATCCCAAAGTTATTTCAGCTGGAGTGCAAGGAGTGCATTTTAAGGCTGACTAATGGCAATTTATCTTCCTCCCAGGAGGAATATTAGAGGCTGTCGATATGGAAGGATCTGCCGACAAGGCATTAGAAGCATCAGGGGTTTGAGTCAGAACATGGTGTGACTCTGGAACCGGGCAGGSAGCCCAGTGCTGGAGATGGGTGGAAAGATCAGAAAAGAAGGGAAGAGTTCAGAAAAATTGGGAGGTCAATGAGCAGGCTGTGAAGAGCTAGAGGAGGCAGATGCTGAGAGCACCTCTGAATATCTACTGCAATACTCTGGTGTATCTGTGTGCTGAAATCCTTCCCACCTTCTACACATGGATCAATCTTCAAGCATCGTCCAGTCTGAGTTAGTTTGGCATAGTCACTGAGCCACAGAATTTACAGTTCTGATTGGGACCCCTTACAGTTCTGATTGGAAAAGCAGGCACTTACAAACACTGCAATATAATTTTAAAATTTTGTTATTTGCTTCTAATTTCACAGTGCTCAGGTTGAATTAGCCTGAGATCTGGATCTCAAAACTATTAACTCTCACCCATTAGATGTTGATATGAGCTACTCTTTTCTGAAACACTACCAGTTTTYCATGTCTTTGTATACCTCACTTGAGACACCTTGAAGCCTGATTTTTTCAAAGTTTTCTTGGAAAAGCCACAGGTTCTCAGTGTTTTGACATTGATTCTGTGGCTTTAGAAAGCTTTAGTCTTGAATTTCAAGTACATAGTCRTTAATAATTTTGGAAAATCTTAGCCTAAATGCTTATTAAAGGGGAACAGTGATATGACAAGAACCCATCAAARGCAGGCTCATAAAACCATAAGAAAGCACTTTCACAAAGAGGTTGATTTACAAGACCATGGTCCAGCCAGTAACCCTGTCCTAATGTCCTTCCTAAACTGAGAGACAAGACACAGTCTTGCCCAGAAAGACATAGTCTTTCCCAGTGTGTCTTTGAAGCATCATGTCAGGAAGTGACCAGGGATGACTTGGGTGCTTTAAGAGGACAAGAACAACAAAGCCAGGACCTTTTCCTTGATGCATTTGTTCTGCCTCCACCTTAGGTCATGTTTTCTCTTGTTTCCAGCAGTAAGCTCTCTAAGATGGGACATGCCTCCTACTTCATGTCTATACAAGTGCCAGGTTCACTGCTAGAAAAAATAATCTGTGTAACAGGAGAAGTGCCAGCGAGACTGGCAGCGTTCAGGGGGTGAAGAGTGGGGACTTTCTGCTGCATCTGGTGAGGAAATGGAGTGAGGTTTCATTCCAAATGAAACATGAGGAGATTGGCTTTCAAACTTCATGGGTCACATCTGTCTTGTGAAGTGGTCAGGGTCTTATGACTAGTTTGGAGCAGCTCATGACCACAAAATTCAAAACTTGTTTAGCTGAGTTTGCTCTCTCTGAAGCAAGTCAAAATTAGCAGAAAACAGCAAATAATTCCCCTCCTTCTAAACCTGCTGGGTAGAGTACTGCACTCAGGATTCATTCACATCTCTCTTTACACACACAAGAATGTTTCCTARCTCTGGATTCCAACTGAATTGGTCCTCTCAAGTTCAAATTACAGCACACTTGAAGGTCTTGTTAGATCTTATTATCCACAGTACCTTGTGAGAACTTACAACATCCAAAACACATTTAGAATTAGGAAAAACTATGCAACAGGCTTCTCTACAACTATTTCCATCTTGTATCCATAGAAAGAGAGGTTGGATTGGGAAAAACGTGCTCTACTTTAAATAATCACCATATAGTTATTACTGTAAAGTATGTGCTTTGTTTTAAGTGGCCTGACACTCATTTCCATAGAAACAGAGAGAGGATAGCAACCCACTTGTTTGAACTGTCCTGTAGATTCTGTCTGTGTCAGAATGCAGGAATATAAAGCTTTTAGAAATGTGGGAAAAGCCTGGGGTTTTGTTCTTAAAAGTTTATTTATTTATTTTTTTGTTTTAATCCTCAAAAGCAAAAAAGAACATTAGGGAACTTCTTGTAAACTTTATCCTGGCAGAATAGAATGAAAATGACAAATAGCAGCTCTTAAAAAATCATAGGGGAGAAAGCAGGAAGAAAAAGCAGTAGGGTGGGGAGAAGTGTGTATGTGTGTGAAAAAGTATTTCTGAGATATTTTTCTGACAATTCTTGTTATTGTACAATAGATCTAGTGAGTTTTTTTCACGAATAGAAAATTTTAGGCCATCTAACTGAACTATTTTATTTCACATTAATTTTTTCACATTCACTTTCTCTTATTTCACATTGTTTACTTCTTAACTGACTCACTAATTTTATTGGAATTTTCATACACTAAGCAATGATGGGAGTTTTGAATTGGCAGTTTGGCTGAAGTTCAGGGGAAAATGAATAATATGGAGAAAAAGAAGTTAAGTGCTCATATTTTGGTTTTGCTTTTGCAAAGCTTCCACAACACAATTCCTGCATTTCTGGCACTGTAAAATTTTTTCTCCCCAAGTTCAAAAGAGACAAACTCTCTGAAGCAGATGTGATAGCTCTCCTGCAATCTAACATCTGGACTTTCAAGTAATTTTTTTCTTTTGGGAAAAAAACGAACTAATTCCTGTTGCTCATGAGGAAAGGACAAAACTGAGATTCTGTTATTCTACATGCTGAACATGTCTGGATTAGTTATATTGTCTTCCAGCAAGTGGATATTGCCAGCTTGCAGGAGCTGCTTTCAAGGCTGAGGCAAGGAGATGCATTCTGCACATCATGATAAACAGTTTCTCCCTTCCTGCCTTTGTGTTTTACACTGCTGTCTCCAAGTTTACTATTTAAGCATTACCCATCACAAGGAATAGCAGAGATTCACAGAAATACATTTATATTTTAGGTTACTTGGTTTTAGGTTAATGTTGAAAAGCAAAGTAGCTCCCATTCAGAGGAAAAAGGGAAAAAAAGTGTGTATATATCAATATCTATCTGTCTATCTATCTATCTATCTATCTATCTATCTATCTATCTATCTATCTATCTATCTATATCAATGCCATGCTACTGAAAACATGCCTTCAGTTCCTGTCAGCCACAGTGTCTGTAAGCTTTCCTCCTCCATAGGAAGGCTTCCCTTGGAGACAGATGTCCACAGGAGCACCCAGCTGTCTCTGGTGCTTCCTTCAGCCCTCACTGTTTCACTCCCTGGAGGTTACCTACATTTCAAACCTCTCCCACTTCAGTCATTCCCCTTGGAAACTGCCTTTGCCTTTGGGTTATACCTGCACAGTGACAAAGACACACCAGGCTCATTCCTGCACTTTGGGATGGTCTCTTTCTTACAGCACCACCAGGCTAGAAAAAGCTGTGTTATCTCACTGGGAAGAGAAGATTCACAAATGCAGGTGTGAAAGAAAGAGGTGAAACACTTTCTGTTAGAGCTGCAGCAGGTGGCCTGGATATGAGATATCTCTCTGTTGGCTGTACAGGGAGTGGTGGTTTGGTATCCTGAAGCCACAGATGGTCTCACTGCACTCACCTGAAGTTATGGCAGATATGTAGTTATGGCAGCTAGGAAGTTGGAATAGGCAAGTAAGTTCACCCTAATCTTCTAAACATATTTCTAGAGGATCCAAGTGTGGCATCCAAATGCTTTCTTTGTGAAAATCTGTGCTACTTATTCCCCATTAATTTCTGCCTTTGGTAGGACTGACCTAAGACAGCAAGTACAGGAATTGTCAGACTGAATGCTCAGGGAAGGCAAGGTCAAGGGAAAAAGGCGGGCAGTAGGGAGAGACTCCCACAAGTCTCCTTCCAGTTCCCTGGCTGGAAGGCAGAGGGTAACTGTCTGAGTTCAGAGGCAAACACTATCCTTACCTGAAACAGCCAGAAACAAGGACTTCACCTGCAGAGCTCCTGTTTTCTCTCCCCATCTGTGTTTGCAGTTGCAGATGTTTCRGAGTGATTTTATACTGTTATTTCGGAATCTTTGATCCCATTTATCTGAGTTCAGTAACACTTGATGGAATGTCCCTGACCTCAGACAGGTTCATGTGAAACCTGTTTTGCTCTTATCTGCCCAAGACTAAGGAAGCACAGTCTGATATATGTGATACCCAGTTGTTTTTCTGTATGGGAAGAGGGAGAGGTTGAGGAACAGTGGGTTCAGTGGATTCAGAGCCAAACATGAAGAYCAAGTTGGTCAAAGTTCAGTTTAACCTCTGAAAAGAGGTGCCAAACTTTGGAAATTCAAATCTGGATGCATTCCAACTTCAGTTGGAACAGGAGGAGAGGAATAGATTTAGCACAATTATTGTGCTTCCATCCACTTTCACCTACTCACTCGTGGGGGTTTTTTTTCAGGAGAAAGATCAGTGTGAACATGCATGGCAGGATGTAAACAGTTGGATATTCATGTTTACCCACTTTATATCCCAGCACAGCCCCAGGAAAAAAAGATGCTTTCATTCCCCATTTCCAGTGTTGGTTCTAAGCTCTCTTTTCTGAGGACAACTCTTACAGGAACTGGGAAATTAGTGTCCTGATTTATTCCCTTGAGTCCCTCATACCTTAAAAGAAGCACCAGATTACATTTGAAGGTAGTTTAGCAGGTAGTAATGACAATTTGTTTGAACTTCTCACTGGTTCACTTTTCTGTATCACAAAAGATTTCAGGGAACAACTTGAACTCTCTCAAAGTAACTTGAAGATGTTTCCTCACTTGGCAGTGAAAGCTCTAAGCCAAGCCTACACACTTCAAACTCAGCTGGACTGGAGTGGTGACGCTGCGGGGCTGCGATGAGGTGATGTCACGCACCCTCCGTGTGAGGAAACAGAGGGTCCTTTTGCAGCAGGGAAGAGTCGGTGCTGTTTGCCCGCTGAAACTCCTCATGCAGAGATCCTGCCAGGCGCAGGTCCCGGCTGGGTTCCCTCAGAGCGCCGTGAGCCCGAGGTGTGAGGGCAGGAGCGAGGCTGGAGCAGCAGACTTGGGCAAAGGAGGGAAGCTGGGCTGCGGGGGACAGGGAGTGATGGGGAGCACCTTGCACCTGTGTCGGGAAAACACTCGGGGAGTAGCCACGAGTAGCGGTGCGTTTTAAGTCCGTGACAGTCCTCCAGCCATTGCCAAGCAAGAACGAGGGGGGGGACGGTGAAACCGAGCCTCTTGACCGGGAGGGAGGCGCGAACTGCTCGGAGAGGGGTGGGGAGAGCCGGGGAGGGCGGGCGAGGTGCAGCCGGCTCTGAGTCAGCCCGACCGCACGATGTGCGCCGAGGGCAGTGCCCGGCGCGGCGCCGCCGGGAGCCCGCGTCCCCTCCCGTCCCTTCCCGCCGCCCCCGCGTCCCGGGTACCCGCGCCGGCCGGACCCGCTGCCGCCGCGGCCGCTGGCAGGGCTGCTCCGTCCTCGCCCTCCTTTCCCCCTTCTCCTCCTGCTCCTCCTCCGCCCGCGCGGGGCAGGGGCAGCCCYGAGGGTGCCGGGGGGGCCGCAGCGCCGGCCGGGGCCGGCTGCGCCATGTGAGGCGGCGGGGCTGCCCCCCCCGCCCCGAGCCGCCCTGTCCCGCACCATGAGGGACGGGGATGTGGGGCAGCAGCCACGCCGCGCACAGGTAGAGTCCGGGCGGCTCCTCCGCCTCCTGTCCTGCCTGGTCCTCGTGTGCGGGGCCGAGGTCGCAGCTCTCGCCGACTTCTCAGGTACGGGGCGGGCACCAAGCGACGGGCTCCCGGCTGCGGGCGGCTGCGGAGCTCCGAGGGCCGGGCGGAGGCGGGCACGCCGCGGGCTGGCTCTGGCGGGGGCTGTCAGCCCCGGCAATGCCCCGGGGGGGAGCCGCCACACGTAGGGCAGGGCCTCGGGGTCCCGGCCGCAGCGCCGCACGGAGCCGCGCATTCCCCAAAGCGCTCTGTGCTCCGTCACCCCTCTGCGGGGCCGTGCCCCGGGCCTGCACCCCGGGAGCGCGGGGCCGATGTGCCGGGAAGGAGGCAGGAGGGAGGAGAGGGTTAAGGGCTYCTAGAGGGGCCGGCTGGGAAGGGACACCAGATCTGAGCTGTCGCCGCGCGGGGGGAACGCTGGGCGTGGATCGGCCAGGGCCTGACCAAAAGTGCGTGGAAGTCCCTGGAAAGGTTCCCACTTTCTCCTGGAGACTTGGARTCGGGCCCTGAGGGAGCGAACAAGTGCTGCACTTCTCTCTGCGGGGAGGGAAGCCTCGTAGCGCTGGGATGAGGGGAGTCCCTTCCCAGGGAGCAGAGGCACCAGCTGTCGCTCAGAAATCACAGACGTGATCCATAGGAAGGTGCTGCATCACTGCAAAGTGAAGTGACTGCAGGAACTGGGAAAAATATCCTTATTTCCATCAAGACGAGGAAGCAATCTCTATTCTTTGTGAAAACTGAGCTCTTGTACCTTTTCTAGTGCTCCAGGACATCCCACAGCTGTTAGAAAGTTATTTAGAAGAGCTGTTTATCTCCTTTCTGTCACAGAGAGCACAGCATATTCCTGGCAGCTGGAAGCTTAAGGAACTGCCTCGAGGGCAGAAAGCAAATCTTACCCGTATTGAACAGAGCAAAACTTCCCAAAAGCCAGTCGAGTGCACTGGAACAAAGTTAATATATAATTTATAGCCAAAATGTGTTGTTATGCATTTTAATATAGTTCGTGTTGATACAGTTCAAAATGCTTCTCATGGTTCTGTAGGAACTATTTCCTCAATAAGAGAAAAAGTTTGTAGTTTTTAAAATTGTGTCCAGCTCCAGAAGCCTGAAAATTTCTAAGCAAGCAGCCATGAAATATAAAGGCCAGAATTACGTTCTTGGCTAAGCTACATTTCTCATATTAAATTCCTTTCACATGTAAAAGGCTTTAAAATGCTTGCTGTCTCATTCTTTGGTGGGTTTTTTTGCTTAACTGCTGGTTTAGGATGTTAGTTTTGGAATCACATGGTGGTTCTTCACAATAACATAAAACAAATGTTCAAACTGTTCCTTTCAACTAGCCACTGAGTTAAAAATTATCCCTTTATGTAGGAAAGTTCCTCTCCCAAAAGTCTGTTCATTTTTCAAAATACATTATTTAGATAAGGTTATCCAAGATTAATCTCAGAAGTACAGGTGTCTTCAGTATTCATTGTGCACAGGGCTTTCCAAATAGGTAGAATGACCAGAGGAAAAAGCTATCTCATCCCAGAGATCAGTATTAAACATGACATGCAGACGTTTCAGTAAATAAGATACAGAAAATGAAAGCAGATTCCAGAATTCCTCCCAGACTGGGGAGTTCCCAGGCCTGAACAAATTCTGCTCACATTTTACTTTTAACATGGAGATCTAATCCAAAATGACAGAAAAGACCAAAATGTTTCTCTAATCTTTTAGAAAAATGCATCCAGAGCATAGGAAGAAGTTTTTAGCTGCTTCAAAAGCAGGTGCTGTGGGCCAGGAATTGCCAGAGGTGAGCTGAAACCCTGCAGTGCCATCCCCAGGCTGTTTGATACTGTTAAAGAATTACAAGCTTCATTACAGCAGCTTCGAGATGAGTTTGTGGAGCCGCCGATTTCCCTTATTTGCTCCCTCCCTCGTCAGGAACAGCAACTGGATTTCCTAAACTCTGCTGAAGACATGGCCACAAAACCTGGCCCCTTTAAAGTGCCTTGCAGCTGCCAAGTGCAATGAGGCCTCTGCCCCAACAGTCCAAACTCTCTTCCTCTCTCCTCCTCTCCCCACCATTCTGACAGCTTTCCAGAGTTCCTTCCCAGGCTGCTGCCAGGTTCCAGCACCTCGCCTGATAATTTCTGCTGTTCCCTTAATGCAAGTGTTCAATTGTGCCAGCAGTTGCACCCTGCCCAGTGCCCATTTGTTCATCCCCAGACCTCACTGCTTGCTTGTAACAACCCAATGATGCTGCCTCATGGGATCTGTTTGATGTTCTGCAAAGGGGAGCAGGGAGCAGTGCATCATGAAGGGTTATTATTACTATTTATAAGTTTGACTTGTATCTGTGGTCTATATCCTTTCTACTACCTAGAGCTGCAGGTTCTTGCTCTCATCTGTCTAGCTTTTAAATATGAGAAGAAAAATTATTGGTCTTTGTTTGTTTTAAGAGAAACATTTMTTTACTGTGCAGTAACATTTTGTGGATTGGTATTTTCTAGGGAAGAAAAATGTTCTGAAATAAGACACCAGCAGCAGTTAATTCAACCAATTCAGCTCTGTGAGAACAACTCAATAGTTTCTCTTATTGGAAGTAATGTTGACACAATGAAGATCTGCATATTCTATGTTTCTCTAGCAGCTTAGAGCAACAAACAAAAATTTCCAGGTTGGACTTGATGATCTTGCAGGTCTTTTCCAACCTTAAGGATTCTATGAATCTATATTTATTAGTTCTGTGGGTTACTGAAAGTGGAGGTGTGCTCTGAGGTCTGCAGTCCTCTGTGTGATTTATTTTTCAAAGTGGAATCCAAGTAGTTATGCCCACATTTAAACCGAAAGCCAAAGGTTTGGAAGAAGAGAGATTTAATCCACAGTTAGACCTCCATGAATATGACAGAATTTTCTTCCCGTCATGCCTGGTCTTCAAAGACACCTTTTAACTAAAACCTTTCTTTATTTTCTGAGTGCCCACTAGTAGCTTTCACATTTTGGATCAGGTCCCATTGCAGGGGGCTGCTGTGAGTTTTGCTAGTTCCCCAGTCTCTGAATACTCTGGGCTCCCAGGACACTGTGAGAAGAGTCATTTTTCAGGACATCAGGGCCTCGTGACAGCCATTTCCTCACAGCCCCTCTATGTTCAAGGACTGCTTCCCAAAACAGGCAAAACAAGGAGCTGGCAAAACCAGACAACTTCTTTCCAGTATTTCCCACTGGTGGTGTCCTGGTGCTATAGAGAGCCCAGCTGCTGAGGGAGAGCTTGCCTGGGGATGGTGGCATTTTGTGGGTACCTTCCCAACAGCCAGGATCACTGCTCCCCATCTCGTCTCATCCCCTTGCTCTCCCTGCCGGCAGTGGGAAGAGGCCTCAGCTCTCCRTACTATCCCCACTCCTTCTCCCACCTTTCCTCTGTCTGCTCTCTTATCCATCTGGGAACAAGCTCCTTCTCTCTGGCAGCACTGAGGAACACCCATTACCCCTTTTTTAAAGTTCCTTCCTTCTTTTTCTGTTCTCCTTGCTGCTCTGAGCTCAGGCTTGACCTCGCCTCCTTGGCTCACTCACCAATCACTCTCCCTTTCTTTACCTGAGTCCCAGCCAGGTTTTCTGGGCAGCTTTCAAGAAATGTGGCTGTAACTGAAGATCAAAAATGAAGTAATTGTGATTGCATAACTGGGGAGAGGAATGACTTTCTGGATGTGAACAGAAAGCAGCCGCTGCTCTGGGGTAGAACCTTTTAATCTCTGGCCACTGGTGTCAAGTTTTCTGTATTTTCTTCCAAAACAGTTCAGACAGAACTGAGCATCACTTTAACTCCATAGACTTGGTCTCTTGGCCCAACCGCAGAAACAAGTGGATCTAATGAAAAAGCAAACCAGTTCACCCAAGAAATATAATGTGCTCCTGTGACCTTTCTGCATTGAAAGTTGCCATTAAGTTCTGTGGCATTCACCCATCCCAGATTCCCCCAGGTAAAAGGAAAGCAAACAAATGCTTTGAGCAAATGCTTTGTTTGTAGTAACATGGCAGGATCGATCACTACGAACCACAATGATGCAGAGGTTTTTTTGTTGGCTTTGTGTTGGTCAGATAAAATCCTATATAAATGTTCTTGAGTCAGTTCTGTTGACTCATTGTTGCAATTGTAGCATGTCCTTCAACCAGGATATTTAAAGAAGTGCTAGAAGGAGTGATGCAATGATGCATCTTCTCAATACTGCCTTGTAAAAGTCAAGTGTTCATTGCTTTATTTAAAGAAAAACATTTCATTTTTCAAATGTGTTTCTTTTCAGTGATGTGTGAGTTAAACCGCAAAGTCTGGTTTAAAGTTTCTCTGAGTGAAGTGGGCTTTGGTCTGGGATTTGTTCTGAGGAATAAAGAGGTGTGTGTCAGGACTGAGATTTTTAGTTTAGATCATGGTGCTGAGACCTAAGGTTTTGTTTCAGGCTTGTCCCTGCAGTTCCTTTTGCTTTTCTGAGGAAGTGTAACTTATAAAACACAATTTTAGATGTGCTARTATTTTTTGTTAAATCCACTGATGAGATGTAGTTGTCCTTGTTAGAGAAGTAAAGCTTTGGTCCTATCAAGTTCTTACACATTTTCTGAGGCCTTTACAGTGAGCTAGGTCTTCATCCCCAAGAAGGGATGCTGCCTCCAAAAGCTCTCCCTGAATGAATTAAGGGGGAGTGTGATGCTTCTACAGATCCTACAGATGTTGGGGAATTCAGACATGAGACACAAAACTTGGGCTCCTGAGCTCTACCACTCATGTCTGAGTCCATYAAATTCTCCCAGCTTTGGGGCAGAACTCTCTCTGTTCTCCCTGGGCAGGTTGCTGGCACCTGACAGATCATATGCTATTTTTATTCAAAATAAATAGCAGGAATTAGCTCCCCCCTGCCTTCCTTTTCCATCTGCTGCTGCTATCCTTCCCTGTGAGACAGAGCTTCCTGTCTCAACTTTATTAGAGAAAGGAACTACAGACTTGTTCCAAATAAATACTCAGCTTTTGTTGGAAGTGTCCCCAGACAGAGAAGGCACTGTCTGACCAGTGACCACTTAGCAGAATTCTGTCATCTGCCAGCCATAATCTACAAGTAAAATTGAAATATTTTGATATATTACCCAACACAGAGAAAATAGTGTCTTAAGGGAGCTGAAGAGCAGAAGGAGGCGTGGTTACGCCTTATTTGTTCAGCATTGGTGAGTCATTTAATCTGAATTTCTAGGCATTTTAAGAGTTTTGATTCAAAGGTCTATTGTGTGGCTTCTGGCAACAAATTAAATACCAGTGAGGTTTGGCTCTTAATTTAGAATTAATTTTAAAACATCACTCACTGTGTAAGACCTAATTGAAAGCCTATGGTCACTGGAAGGATTCCCAAGGATTTCACTGGGCTTTGGATGAGGGTCTCAACCCACAAAAATGTTTAGTTTTCTTCATTGTATTCAGTCTTGGATGGGAAGACAAGTTATTCTTTCAGAATAATTTTACTGTTTTTTGACTTTTCATTTCTTCAGGCTAGAACTGAGTTGAGGACAAAGAAATGTGTTTGTAAAGAAAATCATCAAATGCTGAGAGTGAAGTGGGGGGTGTATTTTTGCTTCTCTAGCTTGGACTTACTGCRCTATAAACCATCATAGCACTGCAGATCTGTGAGCTGCCAGATTTCTGATTTCTTCTGGTTTTCTGATTTTTTTCTGAATGTCATATATAAGTGGGGCTACAAGTACAGCTTGAGTCAGAGTTCTGTTTGCAAAACGAAACCTGTGTTTTGTTTTCTGAGCTGACAATGAACAGCCAGCTGTTCTGGCTGTCTTGGGGAACATGGAGGTTCATGATCATAAATCTGAGTTTTCAGGCAAACATTTTCCTCTAGTTCCTAAGGTTCTCCTACTTGTAGTCTTTGGGAATATTACAAGTTTTTTGGTCATAAAGAGTCTCTCATTCTGTTTCCAGAAACAGTTGCTGCCTGCAGAGCCTTTCTCTTGTGACTTCTTGTTAATAGCAGTAGAAGAGGCTATTCTGTCTCCAGTTAAAAGGAGGATTTTTGGCAAGGGCAGAAAAGAGCCTTGAAGTGTCCCTTAACCCATGCATCTTGTCATCTTCTTTAGATGGGATGGAGAAAGTCTTCCTTTCTTACTGGAGTAGTTCCATGTTAGGTCCCAGGACAAGTGTTTGCCATTCTGGCTTCATGGAATAGCTGAGAGAAGTATAACTGACTGTAGGGTGGAGTTTACTGCACACCCAAGATTTTGGGGATCAAGGACAGTTTGCCTCTTCCTGACACGAGGAAATAAAAACAGAAATCACATGAGAAAACAGAAATGCATAGGGATCTCTCCAATTTCCTCAGAAAGCCATTGGGCTGCAATAAACCAGGCATTACTCCTGGGAGACAACACCAGGCAATGTGAAAGTGCAGATCTGAAGGATAGAGAGCACCTGTGGGAGGATGTGAGAAACAGAACAGGCATGTGGTGCATCAGTGCAGGAGGGTTCATGGGCTTTCCCACTCTGCAGAAATGGAACTCACTTAACTGCAAGTCTGAGCTGAGTGGCATAGACAGGAGAAACTGGAGAAACTGGRGCCAAAAAGTTACAGGTCTGTTCTTTATTCATGTGGCTTGGCTTTGTTTTTCTAGGAAGAGCTCACGGCTTGGCTTCTTGTGTGTGCTGCTGCTGCTCTCTGAATAAACCTCTTTAAACTGGAGTGTGAATGAGGTTTTGCACTGAATTATCTGCTGGTTACCTGGCCTTTTCTCTGGTTTAAGTGGAACCAAGCTCTTGCTTAATTTGACCCTCAGATTTAACACACAGTGGGAATTAAATTCAGTGAGATGGTTATGATTCATGTTATGATCCATGAGGGGAAAAAAATGAAGACAAACGCCTTAGGAAAGCCTACATGTGGATAAAACACTTCATGGAAAACCCGACTGATATCTCGACCACTCCTTTGATTGCCATACTATCCCAAAAGCATCCTCATTTAAGCATTTTCTTCTGGCAGACTTAATTCTTCATCTGTCAGTAAGGCCAGTAGAAACAAATTGCTCCACTGGCATCAGGCCGATGGCTCTCCAGGACAACCATCCTGTCTTTCCAGCTGCCAATTCACTTGCAGCATTAGGCATTGAGACTGAATTGAAAGTGGCAGCTCAGGCTTCAATTTCCATGAAACTTGTGTGAACTTTCAGGTTTGAAACTGGCCATTAAGCTTAAAAGGTGTTGAGCTAGATAAGGGAATGGCAGATGGACAGAGGTCAGGATCTCATTAGGTTCATCTCCTTTAGAAATGGGCACCCGAAAACTCTCAAGGACCGAGTCTAAGAAAAGCAACATCCTTGAGTGCCCTGAAACCAAAGGAGGCGTTTGGAAATGGAATGGGGTTTTGTAGTCACTATCTTATTAGTGAAACTAGATTATCCCTAGTTTTTCCAAGTAAACATCTATCCTTGCTTAAAAAAAGATTAAGGTAATACAAAAAATAGAGTGATTATATGAAAAACATTTTTCTTGCACAGAAAACCAACTTTTCATGCCATCTCTGCAGTACAAATGAAAGGTTGAAGTTGGTAGGATGGTAGTCACTAGCAAAGAGCAAGAGTTGAGAGAAATAGTGGAAAAAGGCACACTGAAAAAACAATCAATGGAGGGAAATTAAATCAGATTTGTGACTATGCAAGAAGGCATATATTAAGGAATTACAGATTTTTATGTGCATTTGCTGAGTAAAGCTGTTGTGCTAATTTCTGAACAGCAAGAATAATAAACAGTGCTTCTGTCTGAGTGTATTTCTTACTGATTAAAGACTGTGACAGGGAGTGTGGCTAGAATGAGTCAAACAGGATGCTTACAAGGTACTTAGATAGAAAAGAATAAAATGATGAAGCAAGAAACATAGTGTCATGAATTTTTCAAAGAGTCTCTTCTCTGGGTAACATTTTGCCCTCCTCAATTACTAATCCTAAAAAAGAGCAGCCACAGGCAGAATCTGTAACCTGCCAGGTGGAAGGGAAGGCCATGAGACAGATCCTTGTTCCTGTGGACAGGGTAACCCTGGCACAGGATGATCTGTGGCACAGCTGCCTTGAGACCAGCAGAGGGGATGGCAGATGGAATTGGGGCTGAAACCCAGGAATTGATTTCTCCTCAGGGCTTCCTCCACAACCCAATGGAGAAAATACTGTTGGAGAAGTGCTGCAGCTGGATCCCAAACACCAATCAGTATCAGAGTCCTGCTTCTAATGGCATTTGTAGTAGAGTTTATTAACTGTCATCATTGCATGAAATATCTTCCTTCAAACTCACCAATCTGGCTTGTGTATTTTTAATGAGTGCTAGCACAATTCTTCACAGAACTGAGGGAGTTGATGGAGATTTACCTGATGGATTAGCCTTCTGGGACTCCCACAACAGTGTGTGTGCTATTTCGATCTATTTTGATCTAAAATAGATTGGTATGTCTTTAAAATGAGCTAGCAAATTTGTGTGCTGATTAGACTAAATTGAATGATGCACAGGGACTGATGTTACTACATCTGTGTGTGAAGGCCCAGTTCTGAGAACCTTCATAGCTTGTGGACTACTCAGCCTCAGCCTCTAAAAAGACTGCATTGCAAAGCTGCTGTCTTACCCAAAAGACAGTACCTGAGCCAGTGCTGAGATTGCTTTCAGTGTGTGCAGGGCCCTGGGCTCACAGCCTGAAATGCTCTTCTCTTTGATCYTTGCATCAGGGGAGCTCATGCCACAGCAGAGAAGCTGGACTGAACAGAACATACACAGAACTTTATTAGTTCCCAGATTTTCAGTGTTTTTAAGTGGAAAGAAAATATTTCTGGATTTCCATACCTTCAGGTCCACTGCTACACTTATCATTGCTATTCAAAGTGATTTTGCCAGGAGCAAGTGGTTAAGTATGAGAAGCTATAACCTCTTAAGAATTCTTTTTCACACAAAGAAGTATTTGTTTATTTTCCTATGCCAGTTATTTTTGTCAGGCATTTTTTAAATAATTTATCAGTTCCTCCTTTTTCAAAGTGATCAGTAAAGTGATCAGCAAGGCTCAAAGCTGTGTTCAGCTGCTCAGCCTCAGTGTTTTGTATGGTTCTCTGGTGCTATGCTTTTTTAGCTGAAGATCTTTGTCAACACAGAGGATGCTGTGACTAATTTGGCTAATTTGGGAAGAAAGGATTACGCTTGGTTTCTGTACTGGTGTTTTGAGTCTCAGTAAAAGATTACAATGAATGAGTAGTCTGGGTTAGACAGACTGGGTAGGATGATACCTTCTGGCCTCCAAATCAATGGGATCTTTGAGTTCTTGTGTTCTTTAGACTTAACTTCTGAGCCAATCTCTATTGTCTTGTACATGATTCCAGATGCAGAGCACCCCATACATGGCTTATGAATGTGTGTCCTGGATAAATGGAAATGCCCCAAGTGGGGCTTTTACACAGAGGTGTGGAGATATTCTTGGGACACTGCAATATTGCCAAGGTTTTCTAATTTAGACAATTCTCATGGTAGTTAATTTTTTGGTATAGTTTCATGTTGTTTCGAAGAGTGACATTTATTATTTCTGAAAAAAGAGGAACTTTATAGTCCTCCTCATTACAGAATGACACTAGGAAAAGTAACTGCTGCAGCTGAACACCATCTCCCCCTCCACTACCTAACCCAGAAAACAATAAAAAACCCCAATATTAGGTTTAAAACTGTAAGTCATCTAAGGTTTTTTATAGGGTCTTGCTACGATTTTCTTTGCTCAGGGTAAGAAACCCCAAAACTCACAAGTCTTCTGATTGCCAGCCCAAGTTCACTGAGAGCCATGACCTCACTCCATCCATGCTGGTTGTGCTCCAGGCCTCCCTCTGCCCTGCTCTTCAGGGAAAGGGAATCTCCTCAGTCATCTAAGAGCCAGTGAAGACTTCCCTGATATGCAGGGGACCAGGACCAGGACCTGGAGGTCTGCTGCAGTCCTGGAACAGCCTCCAGCTCCCATATTTAGATAGTAAAACAAAGTTTTCCCAAAATTCACAGCTAACAGATATTGATGAAGTACACACAAAAGGAGAGGACAGGAAGCTGCCCCAGGAAGAGTTCAACCCTCACAGTGCCCTCACTCCTGATCACTGTAGCTGTAATTACTGGCAGAGATCACACCCRATTTCCTCCCAACTTTACATTGTTGTCTGGCTGAATTTGCTCCATCTGGGAAAACTTATTTCTGAACAGATACTCATGGGCAATACAGAGACACTCATAGTCTCAAGAAGGTGAAGCTTCTACCAGGGTAACTACAAGCCACACTGCCCAGGAAAGGAGGAGAAGCAGCAGCTGCTGAGAAAACTGCTGAGTGTAGAGCAGGCAGTKCCCTGCTATGAGGAGAGGGCCAGCATGAGGGCAGGAAAGAACCTGGAGTTTTTCAGAGAAGACTGAGAGGAAATGGTGACTTTTGGAGTGGGAATCCTTCCTCAGTATGGGCTGTGAGCTGCAAAGAACTGACTGTTCCACATGTGTCTGTGTGTGCAGTAATGAAAAATGCAGGTTTATGTGGTCTGCCTTGTGAGATGAGCAGTTTAGATACTATGTCACCACTCCTCTTATCAGAGAACATTAAGTTTCGGCAATTTCCATTACTATTTTTATACTTTATTGTGTGCAARCATGCAAGGATTTTAGAAACAGCAGAGTCACGGTTAAGCTGCTTGGAAGGCTGGAGAGCAAGATCTCTTATATTCACCATTCCATCTAATGTCATTTTTTACAAGTGGACCTTATTGTTCTTACAGAATCAGAGCAAGTTTTTCATAATGACATTTTCTTAAATKATTGAATAGTTGCAATTGATGGAGAAAGGTGCTCAGATGCTGGATTAGGAATTTGCAGGATCAAAGTAGCAGTTAAGATGCCAGGGAACTCATCCAAATCACAGCATAGCTGATATTCTTTAGGGAATACTGGACTGTTGTATACAGCACTCTTGGCCCCAAGTAACTTAAAACCCGAGGAACTGAAATGATTAAAAATATTGGGCTGTGTCTTTGAGGGTGTTGAGTGCCCACAACTCCTGTAGGGCTGAATACTCTGTCACTGTGGCCCTTCATGCCACGATGGTGATGCCAAGGGCACTCAGCAAATGCCACAGGAGGCCCCTCTGCAGCAGTGGCCATAGCAAAGTCACTTGGGTGCAATTGGGCATTCAGCCCATTTTCCTGGCAGCACTCAGCATCTCTCAGGAGCAGGCTGACAGAGGAGGGGCTCTGGCAAGGAACTTCAATTATTTGTGATCTCAATTACACAGAAAACGTAGGGGATGGATTTGGTTGTGGGCTTGGTTATTCTTTTTAACCTGTGAGAAGCCATGGGGATTGCTGCTGGACTGGCTTCCTTGAGATGCAGAGTGCAAATGCAGGGCATGACATTTTTTCAGACCCAGTTCCAGTGCCAGTGCTCAGACTGAGGTCAGTGAGATGGGGAACTCACCTACAGCTCTGCTGTGCTGGAAGGTGCTGGGCTCTAGAGGGGGAACAGATAACAATGGAGCAGGCTTCTCCTTCCTCCAGACTTAATAACTGACAGGGAAGCTGATTTTCCCTATCCAGATGCACAGCTGGACCTGGAAAAGAAGCCAGAGAACTGAAATGTTTGAGCCATCCCTGGAATTGTTCAAGGCCAGACTGGATGGAGCTGTGAGCAACCTGTTCTAGTGGAAGGTGGGAGGAGGCTTGGCATTGGGAGATCTTTAAGGAACTTTCCAACCCAAGCCATTCTATGATTATAGGATTTTCCTATTTTTTGCTTGGAGTACTAAAGCTTCTATTTAAAAACCTTTTTGAAAATTGCTTGTCTTTGGGGAAGTTTATGAAGGGCAGAAGTGTGAAAATTAAATGGCACATTTTACTTAAAGGGCAGATTTTAATCAATTAAAAGAAGCAATCTCTTTTTCAGTATTTTCTTTGAGAAAACTGAATTTTTTAACAACTCATAAAAGCCCCTGATTCAGCCACCAGAAGAAAATGTTCCCACAAGAAAATGTGAGGTTTTTTTTTTCCCCCTCCATTATACTTAAGAGTGTGTGAAACRCAACTGCCCACGAGCTCAGAAGTGGAGCACATCCTTTTAACAAGACATCTAAGGAATACCATAGGCAGTTGGAATGCAAGAACCTGGCCCAGCAAACCCAGTAATACCCTTCTGAGTGCTGCAGCCACGCCCTGGGATGGTGAGCAGCCACGGCTGGCAAGGCCTGAGCCCAGGCACTGTCAGTACAACACATCCTGCTGCTGCTGCAGTGCTGGGAGGGCTGGCACTCCCTGCCACGAGACCTCCTGCTTTCCAGCCCATAGTGCTCCATAAGGCGTGACCCATTCAGAGAACTGGATGGCTGCAGGCCAGGTGTAGAACCTTGACTACAATGCCCTTTCTGGAGACTGACTGTGGTTTTCTTATTCTCTAAGGAGCTTGTCATTTCCTGTGCTAGTTGTAACAGAGCTGAATATTTTCTAGGTTACCTCACGAAGCTCCTGCAGAACCACACGGCCTCTGCCTGCGACGGGCAGCACCTGAACCTGCACTGCCCCCGGCACTCAACCATCAGCATTCAGGCAGCATTTTATGGGCAGCACCCCCATACGTGCACTGCCTGGGAGCCTGACACCAGGATGGCAGAGCCCAGGAACTGCGTGGCACCCACCTCTCTGCAGGTACTGTATGTTGTGAAGGTTCTCAAGGTGCAGAATGTTCCTGACACGTTCCCTGCGTTTCTGTGGAGTGTTCTCAGCCTTGAATGAGAGGACACCATACCTATGGCAGCTTACCACTGGAAGTGTTACAGCTGGAAGGGCTTTTCTGGACAGCAGAGTGTTGCCATAGTATTGCGAGAGTTGAAGATTGCCTTCTGTTGTGATGAACCTCTCTTTGGAAACCCCATTCTTAATGTTCCCCAAAATGGTCTGCCTCTGTCCATTCAAGGGCTGGTCAGGGCTGAGTCTTAATCTATCATATAGGCCCTCCTTGACCCCAGAGGAGGATACAGGCATTGCACAGAACAGGGTTACAAATCCAGTCAATAAGATGACATCCTGGTTGGCATTTGGCTTGTTGCATGCCTGTCCTCCCTCACCGAAAAAGCTCAGCAACAGCTAAACAGCAAGTGCCAAGAATTTCTGCAGATACCCGCATTTCTGTGACTACCTGATTTGTATCAGCAACATCCTATGGTTTGTTTGCTGGGCCTGGTTCATAGCTTAAAATTATTTATACTTCATCAACTATTACTCTCTGCTGTGGAGACTTTTTGTAACAAGGTCTGACTTACGCTGCTGTCAAAGGCTTGTTTCATCTTAGTGAAAAATACCCAGTGTTGTTCCAAATTCAGTAAATCATTGCAAAAATAAGTAGTCACTGGAATCTGAACATGTTCTGTTGGTTAAACTTGTAAATGCTTCACAGAAGTTTTAATGGAGTTTGCAACATTTCTGTCTGTAGATCACATATTCCTTCTTGACATCAGGGAATGTCTGTTCCCACCACTACTGAGTTGAAGGGTACTATGAAGTGGTTTGGCAGAAATATCCTCTCTCTAGAAACAGTATGAGGGCAATTTTCTAAAGTGTGGCTCACCCATGATGTACTGCAGTTTTTGAGGACATTCCAGACATGACCTGTGGTTCATGTGAAAGTACATCTCTCCACCAAAAACAGCAGGCCAGATGCATCCTTAATGTTGTATTACTGACTGCAGCAAAGCAGCACCAGTGATTATTTTGGGCTTGTTGAGTGCCTTTGTGAGGTCTYCATGGGCAGTTCTTTCCCTTGAATATAATAAACACAGCATGGGGTAACTGTTGTATAAACTACCATCATGATTTGGGCACTGTGGCTGATCAAAGGCATGAAAGCATTTTGGCAGGGCCATGAATTTGTGAGATACAAATGCTCTGCATCTCAGGGAGTTCCAGTTCTTTTGAGGAGAAGGGACACATTTTGTGAACTGACTTCTTAGAAAAGAGCACCAGTGACCTCACCCCTCCTCCCCTTCCCTTTGGAACTGGATCTGCAGTCTGCACAGGCAGGTGAAATGACGCCCTGTATCTGGGAGGAAGCATCACAGGCATGTATTACAGAGACCTCRTGTCAGAGGGATCACTGCAAAGCTGGATCTGGCTAGAGACAGTAACTGCCTGCTGCTATTTTGGGTATCATCGTCGGCTTTTGTAGCTGCTTGCTTTTGCACAGCATCATGACAGAAAATGAGACTGCTGTTTAAATTAGGTAGGAGAAAATACAAACAGATGCACAGGAGATAGTTCAGCTCAGGTGCCAACAGAAGGTGACTCAGTAGGGGAGAGCTATCTCTATTTACTGAAGATGTAACTCTGTTTCATTGGTCCCCTCCAGAACTATTCCAATTAAGGACGAGTTATTTGTTTGACTTGCAACTCTGTAAAAGGAAAATTGACCAATAAAATTAAGTCTGCTGTGCTTTCCTTCTCTTTTAAACTCTCTAGAGTGCATTTAATGCTCAAAAAGTGTTGGATACATGTTCTTTTTCCTCTGCCAATGGGAGCTGTGGGATCACTGCAATGTGCTGCCAATGTGTGTCATTGCTGCTTGGGGGGGAAGGTTTCCAGTGATGACAGCAGAGATCCTGCCACTGCCAACTCTCTCAGCCTGGAAACAGGAATGCAGCATRTGCCACCACAGTGGTAAATTTGTGATTTGGTCTCTTGATATGATTGAGACCTCTTCTGATGAGAAGCAAAGCAAAACTTCCCACAGATTTTGAGGGACTACCTAAAACTATCATAATAGGTTATTACAGTTACTCCTGTTAAGAGTCGGGTGACCTGGAGATAACACTCTCCTTTGTCATAGCCTGCTGTGATTTTAAACACCATGAATCCTGTGCACAGCCACACAAAAACAGTGTCAGAAGAGCCCTCTCTGAGTTTAAGAGCTGAATAAGAATTTTCTAAATACACTGCTGCATTTCAACTGGGTGCTTTGGCTTTTGACTGTGTTAAAACTGGACAGACTGGCCCTGGCAATGTCTTCGTATTTTCTGCAGCTACAGTTCCAAGAGCACAGCTGGAGTTGAAACACCAGTGTGAGCAGTACAACACTCAGTCCTTTTGCCAGCCTGGGAGAGAGCCCACACCACCACACAGTTTGTGTGTAACACTGCTGACCTGTTTGTCGTCCTCCTCTGTAGCTGCTCCCAGGGAAGCTGCACAGTAAGAACCAGGATATATTGCTAGGCCAATACATTTGGAGGAGATATGGCCTCAGAACAGCATTAAAAAACATCCCACMAAACAAGACAAGGAAGCTGAGGATAGACTTGTACATCTATGCTAAGCAATCAAACTAATTCGGAAATTTGCTTGTGGCAATCCAGTAAATATCTGATAATGTCCATAACTACAAGCGAGAAGGAAGTGTCCCTTAAGCAGGACATCCTACATATGGCTTAGGGTTGTGCTTGTCATTAGTCAGAACTCTTTCAAGTGAAAATTATTCAACAGAGCATGTTTAGGTACATGTAAGCTGATCAAGAAGTGGTTAAAAAGACATGTTTTGGTTGCCCTGCTTTCCCTGGACATTGGCCTCCCATAAATGTTCTCAGGAGTGTAGGAGTGCCTCCAGCATGTCAGTGAGATAGCTGGGGACTCAGTGTGTCCCCACATGCTCTGGGCTTTGCACCATCGAGGCTGTGCTGGCACTCAGGGGAATGTGGCCAACCTCCCAAGGGGCAGAGGGAAAAGTGACAAACAACAGCAAGTTGGTAACATCCTCATTTGCTGTGAGCATGGCTGTGATGAATGTGTTCCCATAAAGCTGGCCATGACTCCAAGTCCAGTAGAGCTATGGCCTAGATCCAATGAYACAGATGTTTCTTGCATGTTTATAGCCAAAAAGTTGTGATTTCTCTCCTGTGTAGAACGAAGTACGACTAAGTGTTTTCATTGCTGTGTAGCTTCATACCTTGTTGTCAAGACTATCCTTTTTGCCCATTGTTCTAGAAAGTACTGGATGAATGCCAAAACCTGAGATCCTGCCAACTCCTTGTCAATAGTCGGGTTTTTGGGCCTGATCTGTGTCCAGGGACCACTAAATTCCTCCTTGTCTCCTTTAAATGCAAACCTAGTAAGTAATCTTTATCAGGCAAATGTGTTTTTCTGTGTGTTTTGTTGCTTGTTTTGGTTAACATGCCACTGCACAAGGCTTTGCATAAATCCATGTGAAGTTCTGGGGCTCTTGAATTGGTAACAAATTGTYCTTTTCTGCTTTACCTTAGCTTTCCATTGTGTTTGCAGCTCCAGGGTGCTTGCTGCCAGTTTCATGACCAGTGTCCTTTGGCAGGGGCAGATGTCAGACATCAGACTAGAAAGGAAAAACATTATGGAAATTATTTTTAGTGAGATAGCAATGATAATGTCATATTAGAAAGAGCTGAACAGCAAAACCAGATGCTTGGGCTAAGGATCCAAATGAAGAAAGTGTCCTAGGAAGAAATATGCAAAAAATACTTAAGGAGCTGGGCCCAAAGCTATCAAAGAGTAAAAAATACCTCCTGTTTATGGAATTATGGCCAGAAGATACATGTGCTGACTTGGTTAGAGGCTTTTATAGTAGAATCACCTGTGCTCTGTGTAGGTATTCAATGCTGATATGTGAAGGAACACATCTTGCCTCCAAGAGAAGCCACTTTGTAAATATGACAAAGGGGAAGAATGATTAAAACAATCCTTATGAAGTTTCCTTTATTTGTGATTTCTAATTGTTCTCCTTGTTGCTATGGCATATGCCATATGGTATACTAAGATCCAGTAGCCTGGGGGCTCAGCTCTTTTGGCAGTGAATTCCCAGTGTGGCTGAAACAGGTCMCAAAGGAAACAGCCGAATGATGATTTATGGGTAGGTTCACCAGCTGACACAGAAATACCAGCCCACAAGCAAAGGAGAAAGCACTAAGGGGGTTTTCTTTGATCAGAGCACTAAGACAGATGTCAGTGGTAGAACAGGAGTAGGTGGCAAGCAAACTGAAGGGCCAGCTCACACTGGAAAGTGAAAGTCAGAGCAGAGAGATGGAGTGGAGCAGGCAGATGTTACCTTTGCTAAAGCACTGGCTCGAGAATTCCCAGAGAGATACACTGGGCCAATCATTAGAGGAAAACATACCTGAAATTTAACATTTTCATAATCTGTTTTATCATATCAGTAGTTTAATTCTTTTTTGCATATTGAAATTAGTCCATTATTAATAGTAGGAGGATTTGACTATCATAGCAGTGTCTGTGCCATTAGAAACCTCTTTTTGCTCATCAAAAGTGAATTGGGATCCTGTTTATTACTTTCAGAAGCTGCTTAATATTTTTTCCCATGGGAGATGAGTTTGAGTACATAGTATTTACTGTGATCTGAATTTTTAAAAAGCTGCTCAAAAGCGTATCCACAGAAACTGCTGCCTTCAGAAGTGAGGAATAGTCCAATTCCAGCACAAATGACATGATTTCTTGTGGCAGGAAATTGATATTTGTAGGTAAGATACCAATATTGTTAGTCTTGGCAGTGGAAAACATCCTTACTCAGGAAATCACTTCAGGATAACTTCAAGTATATTTTGCGGTCTCCTTGCCTTCAAGTGGGCACTTAAGCAGTTGCCTAAATCCCTTAGTTTTTCATCTGTATAGAAATATTGTTGCCATATCTTTGCAGAGGTTTATGTTGGGCTCTTCTTGTTTGATCCCACTTGGGGTTATAGGTACTTCCACAGCCTCTCCAGCACAGCCAAGCAGATCCAGGGACCAGCTGTAGGCTAGCAGTCACTGGGCACAGACCCCAGGTTTTTGGCCTATTCATGTGTGCACAGCAGGTGCTTCTGCAGCAGTCACAACCTGCAGTAGGTCGAGCTTTTTCAAAATGCTTTCAAAATATCTTTCAAAATATTTTTTCAAAATCACTGTTTTTTACACTTAAGCTTGTGGCTGTTGATGAGCTCAAATGGAAGAAACTGAACTGTTACCAAGAACATTAACCCATTGTTTAATCTGTTCTGTTTTGGATGAAACAATAATGTTTTCATTCAGGAGTAGATAGGAGTTTTTCTCTCTCCAGCTCCTGAAGAACCAGCATCCACCCACCCCTCACAGGGACACCACTCACTAACAATAAGGTTTCCCTTTTCTTCTGCTCAGCTCAGGAATCCTCTTTTCCTGTTTTCACATTTTTGAGGACAAAAAAATTGGAGGAGAATGAACTCTTCTCCCTGGCCATATCTGCCATAAAAATGTTTGGCACCACAGCCCAACCTGGAAGACTTAAGAGAGTAAAATGCCACAAACAGAGTGGCTGCTTAGGCCAGGAGGAGCCTTGTTGGCCAGGTGGCAGATTTAAAGGGAGTCCCTAGGAGGGACAAGCCATGAAGATGAGGGTTCAGTGCCTTCCCCACCTCTGTTGAGGGTACTGCCAGGGTGCCTGTGCCAGCTGAGCAAGGGATGGAGGAATTTTTATCAGGCTTCYAACTCACATCACTTCACCAGCCAAACTTCCAAACGAGCCCTTGCTCGTAATACCACCCAGGGAAACCCCCGACCTTGGTGGAGCATTGCAAACACAGCTGAGAGCACTGACTACCTTGGCCTTTTGTCCTCCCATTGTCCCTGCCTAGCCCAGAGCTGTCACTGAGCAGTGCCAGCCCTGCCCGTGATTGATGAGTGTGCAGGGGCAGCCCAGAATGCAACAGTGTCTTGAGGAGAGACAAAAAGGGAAGGATGAAGCTTCTCTTGCTGAGCAGGAGTGGAAAGAAAGCCAGGAAAGCAGGGAGGCTGTTCCACTGGGAAAGGAGATTGGCGAAATTAAGGTTTTTCTATTCTGTTCAAAATGGAGCCACAGGCTCTAGACACTCACTTGAGCACAATTCATTTGGAAGAAGCACTCTGCTCTTGACTTTGTGTCTGGCTGTACAGGTCCCACGTGTCACTTGCAACAGCATTTGCAGGAAAGATGGTGTCTGTCCTGCTGCTATTTGCTATTAACAGTCCAGCTATTTAAATTGCCTCATGCTATCATATTGCTGTTTGCTTCTACTTCAGCTGAATACAAAACCAAATCAGCATGTGAAAACCAGGAACTGAAGCTGCACTGTCAGGAATCCAAGTTTCTTATCATCTACTCGGCCACCTACGGCAGATGGGCACACGAGGAGAGCGTCTGCTCAACAAAGGCGGAGCACACCCCCCCCTTTGGTATGTTTGGGCACCTCTGAGGGACCTGCTCAGGCAGGAGCACAGGGAAGAGAGGACACAGATGGGGAGAGACTTCAGGTGCAAGAGCAACGGTGTTTGAAAGCATCAGTGCTGGAAATGGCAGAGATAATTGCTGAAACTCGAACTGCCCGGTATGAGGGAAGAACATAGAGTAAGAAACGAAGCAAAGTAATAAACATACATTGAGTTAATCCGTTCTTAGTATGATTAGTATCAAAAACTAGTTCCCTTGTCTGTCTTGAATTTAGGTGACATATACTAAGTATCAGCTGTTTGCCTCTCTCCTTCCTCCAGCTTCTGACAAGGACCAGGTGACCTGAGTGTCGTGATCCTGTCTTACTGCTCCTTCTTCTCTGATACCTGTTTCTGCCAGGTATTCCCTGCTTGAGCTGCAGACTGCACAGAGAGGGTCCATGGGGCAGGGCCACAGCTTCAGATGCTGCTGTACAACCAGACCCCAAGGATGTGGTGGCACACCAGAAAGTTAAATGTACCTGTGACTTCTCTCTGGCACCAAGTCAGGAATGTCCTAGGCACATAGCAATAACCTGAATAATATGTTCTGTGGTGACACCAAAGGCATGAAGGCAACTTTTCACACCACAGAGGAGGCCATCATGAGATGAGTGTGCTGTTCAAACCCCTTGGTACTACACAGGCAAGGGCTTGCATGACTGATGCCAGCCCTGTGCAAAGGCTTAACATTGCTGCTAAGAACCATGCTTTACATGTCATCTATGAGAAGCATCTCTGCACATCAAGAGGTGATCACAAATTAATCTTAAGAGCCTTTTGTCTGCAAGCCAATATTCCTATTCGGTTACACAGATACTATTAAAAATGTATTGGCTGAAAATTGCAATCTGTTCTTAGACAAGGATCTATTTAATATTGCCAGGTCTGTCTTACACACTGTCTCTCTTGGGCCCTCACACAGACTTACCTGTGCCTGTCTGTTCTGTGTTGACAACACTTTAGAAGGTCTCTGACAGGCCCCACACCCCTTATGACAGTGGCATTAACAGGTGACACAAGGCAGAACAGAGATGTCTTGGCTGATCAACAGAGGCTGCTACCTCAGCCTTGCACTTCARTGACCTCTCAAAATCATTCCCTTGCCTCTAATGTCAGCACTCACAGTTCACGGATCAGAATTCTGCAAACTTTACCTAATGGATAAAGTTTCCTGGCATAAAGAGAAAGAATTTGCAACAGCAGCAAGCTCTGCTGTGGCCCCTGTGTACAAGACCTGTGCAGCAACACCCTGGCTGGCACTGGTTTTGTGCTCTGTAAAGCASCCTAAGACACCAGTAATAGGAGAGAGCATAAAACCTGAGACAAACACAAAGCAGATCTAAGAAGGTAGATCCTTGTATACATTTCCTATTACTTAATGGAAGTGCTTGGCCTCCTCCTGCATAGTACCAGTGACTTTCTGCAGGCAGTGGAATTTCCAAAAGCCCCTCTGTGGTGTGGGAGCCCACATTCAGTTACCACAAGACTTGGCATTTCAGGGTCAGACCCAGTTGATTCCAGATCGATCTGTCTTGAGCCTGAATCGTATTTGTGTGGTTGTTTAAGCACCTACAGATGTAAGTGGGTGCATGATTAGATTTCTGCAACGACTGTGTACCTTTCTCTCAGGGAAAACAATGGTAATTTGAACGTAATGACTTGAGATAGCTCTTCCTTCCTGAATCAGAGCCCATGTATCTACTCATGTTTGCACCAAAAGCTGAATTGGCTTCAACACACATGCATTATTGTTTCTGCTCACATTGGTGCAACTCAGCCTAAGGGCATTCCAGTTCTTTCACAGCATCACAGAGAAACTGTGAGGTAATTATTTTAGCACTATGCCAAAGAGAAGTCACCCAAAGGTCCTAATGACAGGCCCAGAAAATCTCTGGTGAGCTCACAGATTTTGCATCTCTCCATACTTGATACTGAGCTGCCAGGTGTACTGGGTATTGAACTGGATGTTCCCCGAGATCCTGGCTACCTGCTAATACGTGTAAAGAATGACAAACAGCAGCTTTGGATTGGGACAGCCATGTTCTCAAGCATCACTTCTCTGTGAACCACCTGTCAAGACAGTTGGCAGATTTTCAGAGCTTTGCTTCAAAGGGAACCCAGGAAAACATAACATTTTTTTGGCATAAAGGCTCTTCTCCATATAGAAATAAATTATATAAATCCATCTCTGCTGTGGGAGATATCTGTGTGGCACTGAGTACTTGCAGGATCCTGAGCCTCACCTCCACATTTAGCACAAGTATCTACTCATGCAAATGATTTCCTGAGCCAGTGTAATGGTAAAAACCAGTTTCTGCAGCTGCCTGAATGCCTGGCACTGTTAAGACTGTACAGAACTCCCAGCAAGCAACTTTCCTGTTTTACTATCAAAAACTCCACAACAAAATTCTGGGTGTGGTTCTGTGTGGTTGCCGAGACTGTCAAAACACACAAAGTGCTTCATTAGAAACCTTTCAGAGGGCTCCAGTATCAGGACTTTATAAGACTTTTATACCTATTGAAGGCATCACACACTAGCACCTTGTTATTTAAGTGTCTCTCTCACTTCCCAAAGGCAGCTGCAAGCAACTCTCAGGCTCTGTCCATAGATGCCAGCAGCCAGTAAGTCACTTCTCCTCTCCCTTCTGCAGTCCTATCTTACTCCTTCCTGTCCCTGGTACAAAGCCTTACCTTAGCTCTCCCTTCCACCACCTCCTGGCCCTGGCTCTTTACAGGACAGCAGCAGACTCCACCTGACTGCAACTGAGCTCCCTCTCAGCCAGCTCACTCTTTATCACACCCATGGCTGGGAGGGCAAGGCCGTTCCCACTCCGGGATAGTTAACACAGCTGCAATGCATTGGCCACAAGATTACCTTTAGAACAAACTATTTGTCTCCCCACACCAGCTTTATCTATCTTACCACAGTTCTGTAGCAGATGGTTCTGCCTAGAGGAATCCCCTGTGCCCAGCACCAAAGCAGGAAAACACAGCAGTTTGTTTCTGTGTGAATTGCTGTCTTTCTGACCCATTATCTCTTTTATATTTGTACTAACATGTGCATGAGGAAACAGAAAATTTATTGGTCAGAAGAAGTTAAAGAATTGTGCCAGAACTGATTACCATAGAGAGCACCAGGAAGATTCAGGTCAACAAACACTTCTCAAATAATAAATTAGTCTTGTTAATAGATGAAAATACTTGAAAGAAGGCTTGGCAGTGGGTCACTTCTAGGTTCAACTTGCATGCTAGAATACTGCAATATCCTTCCCAGAAATTCCTTTGGATGCACATTGGCTGGTCAGATGTGCATTCCCTCAAGCCCCAGTGACCAGCAGAGCCCTGAATTACCCCTCTGTCATGGCTCTCATTGCTGGAAAGTGGGGTTCTTTCCAGCACAGCTCTCTCTTTCACCTGGTCCCACTTTTGGAGGGTTGAGAGGGGAGGGGGAGAATTCACAAACTCTCATCACAGTTTGCATTGTGCCATGACATATGCTGGGGTTGGGCTTTGTCCTAGTTTCCTCTTCCCAGTGGATTCAGGTAAGAGGAAGTAGTGAGAGTCAAGCAAGGGGGATTTTCAAAATCCTGTAGGTTCCTTCCAGTCCAGCTAGGTGTAATGACTTTTCAAATGTAACAGGGTTATATGATGGTGTGATTCTGTTTGTTTGTTTGTTTAGATATTGTAGCCATTCAAATGGCCTTATATCTCTTATTCACTGACTGATTGCAAAGCTTTTGGTTTCTGTCTCTTACTAAAATATGTACTCTTTGCCTAGTGTAAGCCTGTCCCCTGGGAAGGTCTCTTGAGAGCAGAAGAAACAGCAGTGAAGGCACAAGCAGCTTTAGGCAGATCTGGAAATGTTTCCACACAGCCTTGGCACTTTGGGTGTGGGGGGCAGGAGTCAAATTAATTTTGTAGATGCAAAAGTAAGGATAAAAGTTCAATTTTGCTTCCACCACAAAACCCTTTAAGTCAGCTCCCTCAATGTGCAGATATGAGATATGAAAAGGTCCTTGCCTGTATCAGCCTGAGCAAACTGGGAAGCATAGTAGGTGCTTTAGGTCCCAAGAGGTGCCAGTAGGAGCCATTGCATTCCTTTGAATGAATGTTGTGAACACAACCCCTTGAATGTTGTCAAGACAAAACTCCCTTAAAAGAAGAGGTTTTCAGAGCAGTGGCAGGATGAGGACTGATTGTTTGAAGGGAGGAAGAGACCAGCCACCATTTTAGACTCCAAATGACTTTCTTCTGAGATGAACAGGAAGATCAGATTTGGCTGGTGGAACTTGCTTGGAGCACACTGAGACACATATCACTTCAACCAGTAATGTTTTCCTTTCCAGCAGTTCAGGGGTTTCTTGGGTCTATTTTTTCATGGCTCCCATTTGTGAAAGGTTTGGAAAAAAGTAAAGTTGGCCCTCAAGTCTAAAAGGAGCCCAGGAACTCCTGCCTGTGCACATGCTGGACCTGGGAGTCTGGTTCCTGCTGTCAGGAAATGCAGAGCTACACTGGTCTCTTGCCCTTGGTGTGTGGTAGGATGGATCCCCCACTCTGCACATTCATGTGCAAGGAGAGAGACCGAGTTTGGGAGAGTTTTTTTGTACAGAAGTGCTGCTGATCACGTTGTGTGTTTCTGCTGGAATCAGCAGTTCCAGTGGCCCTTTTCTGATGCATAGGCAGGCCCCTGTGTGCCATGCTCTTGCATAAATTACCATATTATTTCAGCAACTTTCTTTAGGAGTCTACAGCCTTATCTTACTCCAAACTCCTCAGTTTCCCCTTGTCAGTTGTCCTCACAGCTGATATCTGGGCTCCACAAAGCACAAGCCATCCTGATTTGGAGGTGTGAAATCTTTGCTTTCAGTTGATTTTAAAAGCAAGCCCCTTATTCTTCTGTGGGTGGGCACAGCCCAGAACACACAAAGAGGCGTAAGGAGCAGTTGGGGATGAAAGCAGTTGGAAACATTTGGAGAGGGTGGGACAGGACGCTGTCCTGGAGCCTGGCACAAGATGCTCCATCACCTGCAGGCTTTGTGTGGCAGGATGGAAAGAAAGGGAGGGAAAACTCCTCCTGTCTGAATTGAGAGAAGCTTTCAGAAACCAGAAGACATATTGCTTCTCATTAAAGCCTGCATGATTTATGGCATGTCATTTGCATGCCAAAACTTTCCCAAACAAAGCTAATTAGGGGAGCTGAAAGAGCCTTTCCTCCAGAAACAAGGCTTTCTACTCCAACTATTAAATAGCTGCAGTCAGATTGGATAGTTTATTAGTGCATTAAGAACCTTGTCTTGACACCCATGTCCCTGTGCCATCCATAGCAGGGTCTGGTACAAAAGAGCCACTGACAGCCTTGGTATGTGACAAGCAGCTTCGGGGAAAAGCGTGGAAATGGAGGCTTTTCCCAGCCACACACTGCTGCCTTGTCTGCCACCGCTGGATGCCACCAGCCTTTCAGCACTCTGGGAATGTGCCTTTCCAGAGGCAGGTTATTGAAAATGTATGGTACCAGTCTGACAAGCCCCAGGGACATCTGTGCAGATCAAACAGAACTCAGTCAGAAAGAAGCCACATTGCAAATTGACCTTCATCTCATAATTCATGGCTTCTTTGGGCCCGTTCCATGGGATTCCTTTAACTCAAAACACAGCACTGACCTCTACTCAGTCACTGGAAAAAGGTGTTTCACCAGGAGAAGGGTAAGTCATTCAGGTGAATCCCATCACAGCTGCTGGGAGAACTAGTGGGAAGGTAGCAAGGCCACATGTAAACTAGAYAGGATTTCTTATTGACTCACTAAAACCCAAAATCTTTTCAGAGTGCAGGAGGTTTTAAATAGGTTTTTTTATATTATAAGACTTTCCAGGTAACATCTGTCCTGTCCTGCAGGAGAAACAAGCCACGGTTTGCATTTACTCACCTGTGACACCAGGCAAGCCTTGGGAGGTTCTCCGAAAACTGGCCTGCCAAGAGCCTGCAGGCATATAATGACTGGCTGCTCAGGCAGAGGAGCCAAATCCAACATGGATAGAGATGATAAGAAGCTATTAAGTGCCACAGAAACATGAACAAAGGCAAAATGAAACACACACTTGCCATATCACTGAATATGTAGAAAACCATCAGCAGAGCATCCTCCTGGTTTTATAAGGCACCCAGGGCAGGAAATTCTATAGAAAACATAATTCAGGTTTCCAGTTTACTGCTGTGCTCCCAATCTATTAATTTATGAATCACCTGACAAATCCTCTGATATTCTCTAGTTGGTTTTGTACTTGCCCAAGTAAGCTATTGGCTGCCTAAAACATCCATCCAAATATATCCTTATTCATCTGAAATCACCAGAGAAGGAAACTAAAACTGCTAAGTTACTTAATCAGAACTACCCAATGCTTTAGGTCAGCCCTTCCCTGCCTTCCCAGCAGTCTCTTGGGACACACAGGTATTGGGATTTTAGGTCTCTGAAAAGTCAAAGAGCTCTCTCCTAAAATCCATGTCCAAAGCAACCCGAAAGTCCTTTGCCAGACAGATCAGCCCAATATCTCCTGATGTCTCTGCCCAGGCATATAACTTATTTAGTGCTGGTATCAAAGAGTTAACTCTAAAAATCACAAATCTGACCCATTTTCACACATTAAATTTCAAGAACTCAGTCTTAAACCTTCTTTTCAAACAGATTTGGGGAACCTTTGGAGTGTCTTTGCAAACAATGTTTGTCACTCCTCTAAAGAGGCACAAATGAGCTTCAGCAGCTGGCAGGTGACTGGAGGACATCCTTTATTGTAGGAAGAAGGACTGTTTTAATAACCAGAGAATGACTTCTAGAATATCAGAAGCCTTGAGTGAGACATATCTGTCATATACAGAAAGCCAAAGTGTGGGGGGGGGATGCAGAAAGATTCAGAGAAGTATTTCTTGCTCCAAACTTGTCCTTTCTGCACCCTTTCTGTTTAGAAACCAAAACTACAGGGTGTTTTTTGATTTGTGTCTTGGAGTTCAGCACATGTGAATACAGGGACCTTAATCACATTTAGAGACGTTCTTTTTTTTTAAAGCAGAGTGTGACCCACACACTTTCCCACTCAAATAATTTCAGCTCCAGTGCAAAACCCATTTTTGGAAGGCACATGTTTCCCTGGTTAAATATTGAGCCCATTTTGACCTCTTCATAGTAAATCAAAAGCTACTTTTTAATACTCTGAACTTCCCTGTAGCCTGAGCTGTTGCAACACATAAAATTTGATCTCACCTGACTTGAACTGAACTTGGATATCCAGTCAACTCATCTCAGTAACCCAGGGCCAAGAAACAGACTTGGAAACATTTAATCTCTCTGGATTTGAGATCAAGAGATGGAGAGCTATTTGGATGTGCTTATTTTTTCCTAGACATCCTGAATGGAACATTGAGACCTTGTATTGGGCACCTGTTTGGAGCTTGACGAGACTCTTCCTGCACGCTCAGTATGCATCTGAAAAAGCAACATGGGAGAGCTATCTCGCTGCAAGGTCACATTTTTATTGCAGCTGACTTCCTTGCATTGACAACTCTTAATATTTAACTCTGAAATCCTGCTAAGGCAAAGTTACACCTGAGATCAGCTGCAGATTTGTATCTCTAGTCATGCATCCAGCAGCTCTCATTTCAGGTAACACGAGGGTGTTGTATATTTATTGTATGTATTCTTTCTTTCAGACTGTTTGTCTTACACAGCCCTGGAAGTGTTATCAAAAAGGTGTTATGGGAAACAGAGATGCAAAATCATTGTCTCTAGCCGGGATTTTGGAAGTCCATGCCTACCTGGAGTGACAAAATACCTAAATGTCAGCTATGCATGTGGTAAGAGCAAATGCACAATCATTTTCAAGCCCTCACTTCTGCTTGCAAAGACACACACGTGTCCAGATATGGGCACTGAGCCTTCCTAAATATCCACTTCCCTTTAACACAGGAGGTTTGTGACACAGCCATACAAAATACATGAACAACCCCCTGGGCACAGTGGCACCTAACAAAGACTCTGGCATTAAGGGTTTTTTTGCTATAAAAAATGCAGCCGACAATAAAATACCAAACTATGTAGTTCAATATTTTGAGAAATACTATCAAGATAAGGGTTTGTTTCACAGAGTTCACCTGCAACAGAGCTAGGAAAAATAAACTGGCATTGCCTGGCAGCAGTGCAGGTAAAACTGTCCAGCATAATTGAAGCACTGTGTACAAGCCCAGTCCTGAAACCTGACTCATGTGAGTACATCTACAGCTTCTCCCTCACAGGAGGGTTTGCTTTCTCATGGAAAGGGAAGTGAAGGTTTATGAAAAGTAAAGGCTTGAGGTTTGTACATTCCTTGCAGGATTGAAAAGTACTTCAGCTCTTTCCTCAGACAAGAGGAACAGATTTCCATATTGTTTGCTATAGACACGAATATAATTTCATAAGAGGCAAGCAGAATTCCCTAAAATACTTCAATAGGAGTAGCTCCACAGGTACATACTGCAGAGGCCTTAGGCTGCATCCCTAGTGAGTAGTGGTCAAAGGGCATAGGCTACTTGAGACATGCTTTTAAGAGCAGCAGTGTAGGATTGATGGCCAGATCACCTCTACCTGAAGATCAGAGGAAAACGAGTCCCAAGAGATTATCAGTCTCCCTAGGAACTGTTTGTCAGCTGTGAAAGGTAGTGCAGTAATTCAGCTTCCTATTACTGGAGAGATGCCATTGCACCAATACATTATATTATTGTGCAGATGCCTTTATAAATGAGTTCACRTAATTCTCTCTAATTAGCGTGAGCATAATTACAAGTCGTTCCTCCTTTGTGTACCAGAAAAGCAGAGTGAGTTTGTTTGCACTGGAGTTATGCATTCTGTTATTTAGGGATGTGGTTTTGCAAAAACAGGTGGGTAACAAATAGTGTTCTTTCATGTTGCTGGCACATTTGGAAGAGGTTTTCTTCTGCCAGATCTTACTGGGCTGTGCAGTCTGAAGCATTAGCCAATGATTTGCAGATCTGATTATTTTGCAGATCATCTAATGAACATGGGAAGAATTTGGCATATTCCAGAATGACATTTTACATTCATTCTCCTCACTAGAGGATGCCTGCGAATCTGATGCTTCCCAAGATAATGCAAATAGATCTCCCCCTGTAGTGACAGAAAGAGGAGCAGAGCAAAGCACTTTTGTTCTCAGGGCTGTGTTTCTGTCATGATCAGGAATGTGAAAAAACCCCATGCTTCCCACCCAGTGGTCAGCAGCTATTTAGGGGTAGTGAGTCTGGCTGCATTTTTACATTTGCAGTTCATTCCTGACAGTAAAAACATGACCGGAGCTGGGAGGTGCTGGTTTCTTGAAGTCTCAGTGCCCCCAGTGATCTGCTCAGCATCATCTCCTGACTGCATGAGGTGGGACCTCCTGGCTCCTGCTGAGCCTGCACGTCAGGATCAGGGAATCCTCTCTCAGGAAACATGGCTCCTGCAGCCCCGTGGTGTATCTGCACTCCCTGGATGTTGGAGTCCCTTTGTGGGCTGCCTTTGGCAGCCTGCAGGAGGAGACTGGCTCCTACTTGCCAGAGTAGTACTGGCACAAGTTGTAATATAGATGTAATTACCTTAACAAAAATTCCAGTGGTGGAATTACCATCTGTTCTGTTCAGCAACCTGATGTAGCCTATACCAGTTAGTCCTTGTGTCTGAAAGGCACCACAATGAAAACAAGCAATGCAAGCAGCCAGGGGCTCTTTCTGTCCATGCCATTTGAATTAAACATTCCCCTACAATAAATACTTGAATGGCAAAGGAGAAAAGGGCAGGCCAAGGCCTGGGGAGCTCCCCCAGGGAGGAGAGCAGGAGGAACATGAGCACAGGCGGAGGAGTCCCAGGTCATGCCACAGTAGTGTGGAGCTTTGGGTCTCCTGTGCATCCTCCCAGGACGCTGTTCACAACACAGGCATGTGGTTCACAACAGCCAGGCCTGCAAATGCAGACTGCAGGCTGCAAACTGTCCTGCTCCTTGTCTGCCCCATACACCAGGGAAAGCATTCTGCCACTGGAAAACAGCTACAAACTACCACGAGGTACAAGACAAAATAGAAATGAACTTATTTACCCGTGTAGCTGTTGGCCTTCCACTGCAAACAGGAGCTAAGACTCCCAAAAGGATTCCTTCATCAGGAAAGGAAACAGCTCTGACTGAGCCCACACAGAAAGAGAAGTTCTTCTCAGAAAGAAGTGCTATTTTCAGTTGTTTTCCAAATGAAAACTATGCTAAGCTGTAAACCTCAGTCTCCTGTGCTCCATTTAACTCTCTCAACACTGTTTCTTGGCAAATGTTTCTGTGTGGGATAGAGGTGAGCGTCATACTTGAAATTTCTTCCTTTTTTACCACCCTACCAGTCTGAAAATCAATCAATCTGCCTTCACATAGTACAGGAACAGGTGCCAAGATCTGGATGGCTGAAGGGCCCACTCATCCATTACAGAATATGTGAACTCTCAATGTCTCTACAATGCCCCTTCTTGCAGTTCTTTAAATTATTTGAAGACTGTGAACACTTATCAAGGGAATAAATTAATGAAATGAGAAAGATTTATTCCCATCCTCTCTACCTTCCTCAGCAACTGTCTGTCTCAGAAGCTTAGCAAATGACATCACACAAGACTTTAACATTTGTCTTAGAATGACAGTGAATTATCCTCATCCAAACCCAGCACCTAGATTCAACTTAGCACTGGCTGTAGCCCATTTTATGCTGAATTTAGAGGCCACTTTTGTCTCCATCCACTGGCACACCCCTGAGGGTTTGAAAACAAGGAGCAGGTTGCCAGGCTGTATGGAGATGCACTAGTGTTCCTGGGGCAGGCTGGTGTGAATCCAGCCACAGGCCCAGAGCTGCCCTGACTTTGCAAGAACCACACAATCATTAAGGTTGGAAAAGATCTCCAACATGGAGTCCAACCTTCATACCACTGTCAGAAAGCCAGTTAAATAAACCTAGGGTTAGCAGTGGGATTTGTAATTAACTGGGGAGAGGGTTCTTAGAACTAACAGAACACAATTTGTCTTCTGTCTGCAGTTCCTAAATTTATCCTTACGGCTGTCAACCCCCCAGTCCCTGATAACAAGTCTTCCATCAAACAGAATGATGGTAGGTACCACCACAGACACAGGGTTTGGGGTGAAGTAGTGAAACCCTGCTGAAAGACCTACTCTTCCCATTGGAGAGCAGAGGATAGGCTGGCAGTGGGATTTGAGGACAGTCCTGCTCAGGAAGACTGCAATGCTACAGGAAGAGTGACCTGCCCAGCCTGCCCAGAGCCAGCATACTGGGAAGAGTAAAAGTGAAATTGTAGTTGTTTCAGGGTGAAGAATCTTTTACAAGTCATGGCAACACCAGCTCTCCTCAAAGACCACAAAGTTAAGGATGAGGCTGATGTGTGTCTCCAGTAATAGGAGCACATGGCATGGTTGGGCTGGGAAGGCCATTGGAGAACTGTGAAGCTTCAGGAAGTAAAATTATTTCAGAAACCTCAATGGGAATAGGCACAAGGGGTTTCACTTGGCAATAGACTTCTAAATGAATTTGCCATTTTCTAGATGTTTGATATTTTCAATAATTTGTTAATTGTACTTTATTTAACTTACCAAMCATTGTTTGGTCTAGTATTCTGCAGCTCCTTCAGCACGGTACTGGCCTGCCTGTGTTTTGGGTGGACTTGTTAGCTGGAAAGTCCCTGGGTGAACATCAGTTTTGTAGTTTCATTGAATTTGCTTTACCTCCTCCTGTCACAGGTGTCGACCTTGATCCAAGGGAATCGAGACTTCCCAACAAAGATGGAACTACTGTAAGCTCTAACTACTTGGCTACATTCGCATATATTAGAGGTAAGAAAATGAGCCTGAGATTGTTTGGCTCACAAGATCGTGGCATTGTGAGAAAAGGGAGGATCAATTCCAAAGGTTACAGCTAGTAATCCCATGTTTATGGTGATGATATTATTACAATATAATCTCACTCTTGTTGAGTGAGATCCCAGCACAAATTATATTTAGGAAATACTCCTAGCCTTGAAGGATTCAAACTCTCTTAGCAAGTGCAGCCAAGGTATTTTTAAATTTTTGATGGGGACTGTTGGTTGTTCAGTAGTTTTGCAAACCTGGTCCTGACCTGTGAGAACACTGGAAACATCCATCTTTGGAAATGTTGGATTGCATACTAACTCAGATCATCAAGGACTAATAATAAAAAGCAAAATACYGTCCCAAACCCAGCCATCTCTGCTGTGAAACGAAGCAGGTTTTGTGGCTTAGCAACAATAAATGTGAAGGAAGAAAAGTGCTCCCTACTCAGCTTGGCCTGGAGATGCTGCTGAGGCCCTGCAGAGCCAGAGTCACTCTGTGAGGGCAAGGCCCGTTTTGGCAGGATGGCTGCAAAGACCAAGCAAGATGTGCAGAGTTCTGGGAGCTGGTTCACAACAGCACTGAGCTGCTCATAAAGGTCATGCTGTTATTTTACAGTGCTATAACCAGAATGGATTTTTGCCCAGCAGTTCAGAGAGGCAAAGCTGGCAGGGTTGGGCTGTGAGTGTCAGGAGGTTTGGGTGCCCTATGGCTATGGAACACTGCAGCTGGGGGTTTGTAACCATCCTTGGCAGTTTGTAAAGTGATTAAGCCCTGGCTTTCTTGCCTGCAGATCACCCTGAAAGAGCTGCTCTCCTGTTTGTGTCCAGCATCTGTGTGGGATTAATCCTCACTCTGTGTGCCTTGGTGATCTGCGTGTCGTGTCCTAGGGACATCCAGAGACTGAGCAGGAAGAGGAATCAACTGGCGCCAGAGAGTGCCAGAGCCTACGAGAGCAGTGCACAGGAGGAGCAGGAGGAAGAGGAGGGGGAGGATTCCTCCCTTTCAAACACCCAGGATGAGACAGATGGACTCTACAGACCTTCTTACTCAGGTTATAACTCAGCAGAGGCTGCAGAGCTGGCCGAAAGGATTGAGCGCAGGGAGCAGATCATACAGGAAATCTGGATGAACAGTGGTTTGGATATGACACCCCCTAGAAATATGAATACATTTTATATTAATGAACAGTAAATAGCTTATTTTGGATGACACTCTATCCCTTTAAAAAGAAAATGTACCTTCTGTGAAGGAACATTTGTATCAGTGAATATAATTATTTGTAAAATAAAAAGAAATATATGCAATAAAAAGAGGGTTTCATGCCCTTTAATGTCTACAAATCCTTCTGTGAAAGATACTCTGCAGTTTTAACTCATGGTACAGATTACTTTTCACTGTAATTTGGGATCAACTGCCAAATGCATGATTAGGAATATTTTAAAAGGTGGAAAGTATTTAAGCAGATGTATTCAACCATCAGAACAGACCTGCCGAAGATGTGCTCCTGCTGCTACCTGTGCTGGCAAACCTGTGAAGGACAAGCTCCAAAATGGCTGCTGCTTTCATAAAAGACTTGACATTGCCACAGGCTAAGAACAATTTACCTAAGGGAAGCACTGAGTTCATTTTTCTGATCCTAAGGCAGGGTTAGAGCAGCACTTGAACTCGGGTCATATTCTCAGGATTTTTTATCAGTTCGCAATCTTCACTTGAAAATTGTTAGACTAGTCAGATTTGGTTTCAGTTGGAGAGAAAATAAATCAGTAATGTATCTAAGCTGAAACCACAACAGTCTTCCTGTCTTACAAATGTCTCCAACATTTTAGCTGCTGCCCATAGGGAATTTACTGAACAAAAGGAGGAAAAATGTCACTTCCTATTGGTAATACTTCATGGGTTCATTGTGCTTCCCCACTCAGATGCTGTATGTCCAGGTAGAGCGTAGTATGAAACACTTGGAAGGAAAATAGTGACATGGCTTGTCATTTCCTACTGATACAAAGTCAAATTAAGCCTGGAAAAACTTTAAAGGGAGGAAGGGAGCTTGCTCAGATGACTAAGGCACAATCCCGTGCTTGACTGGAAAAATCTCACCAGCAATTAGCATCCTATCAGCGGAAGGAAGAGAGTCTAAGGAGATGGACGGAGGCTTGAGGTCATCCAGAGCACTGGGAAACAGCAGGAGAGGCTGGGCACAGCCCAAGAGCCCGGCTGCAATCCTGCCCAAGGGCAACTGCTCTCCCCTTTCTAGCACGAAGTCATCATAGCATGATATTGATTAACAGGCTGAGGTCTGGAGAGGCCCATGCCTTGGTCCCGAGGGTGGAAGAAGGCAAATTTGCCTTTGGGGAGGGCTCCAGGGCCAGAGCTGACTCCTTCCTCCTGACTCATGGGGCAGGTGCCACCCATTTCCCGGTTAGATACAAAGGGACTGGATCTACATCCCAACAATTCCTGCAGCTGACAGACCACACTAGTGAAAAAATCTCTTACTGGAGAGGTCTGGGCTATGGCCTGCAGGGCTGGGGGCAGTGGCTCCAGGGGCCCCTGCTCCTGTGGGCTCCCCAAAACTCTGAGCCCTGGTAAAACTCCCTTCTGGAATGCCTGGGGCCCACAGGTCAGCTGATCTCCAGCTGATCTTTTCTGGAAGTTATCTGTCTGGCAATTAATGTTTATAGTCATTAAATTTGTGCATTTTCTTCCTTTGTTTTTTATTGGGAAGCCTCAGTAGAGTTTCAGCCCATAAGCTGACATCCTAAAAAAAGCTGGGAGTTATCTTTCCTTCAGACTTCACTTTGCTCAAGACCAGGTAAAGTCAGTGTGCCCTGGGGGTGGTCCCCTGCATGGGGTCCAGGCAAAGATGGGACTCCACAACCTTTCTTGGGCAACCTGTGCCAGTGCTTGGCCACTCCCACAGAAGTGTTCCCTTGATATTCAGAGGGACCTCTGGGGTTTCACTTTGTGCCCATTGCCTTAGCTCCTGCCACTGGGCACACAGGTCCTCTCCCCACTTTGTTCACTTCATCCACACATCCATCCGACAGCCTTGCTGGGATTCCCAGCTGAAATCAGGGTCCTCTTTCCTGGGGGCAAAACAACTCCAGTGGCAGCAAATCAGCAGAAACAGTTTGCAGCTTAGAAGTTAGTCCCTTCCTTGGGGCAAAACGTTTGGCTTTTTCCAAGACAGTCTTCTCCTTGCTTTTACAACCTTGGAGGAAAAAGACCTTTAGTGTTGAAATAGTGATTTCACTGATGACCTGATCCCCTCCCTCCCCTGACAGGTTTGCTCCCTGTCTGCCACCACTCACTGGCAGGTGGACAGTAGAAAATTCCTGCAGGTGCCAGAGGAGCAGCTGCTTCCCAGGATGGAGCATTTCACAGCCACTGGGAACGTGTTTTGAGGGAAAAAAATAAATAAAGTGCAGTGCTTAATAATGCATGCCTGTTTAAATGGATCCTCAAACATAGTGACAAACCCTGTCCAAACCCCAGCACCTGGAGCAACTCAGCAGGGCAGGGGAAGCAGCTTTTACTCCAGGCTGGGAGGTCAACTTTCACTCAGGATCTGTTCCTTTGACTGAACTATTTTTAGTCCAAATTTGGGTTGCTATTTTATTCTTTTTGCATGAACTTTCCAAGTCTAACTAGGGAAATCTGTCAATTAGTGGTTCACCTCATTTCCAAATGTTCACTCTTCACAGCAGTCTGAGTGTAAGAATGAAGACAAACGTGGAAAAACCTGATAAACAGACATTGAATTATTTGAATCTTTCTGAAAAAATACGCGAAGTATCCAGTACACAACACAGAAAATTAATGAGGTATGCACTTACCTGTCCCAAGCCCTGAAAAAACCAGCAGCTGCAGTGCTATGGGAAGGACACTCAGGGCTGGCTGTGGGATGGAGTTTCAGCAGTAAAATCCCAGCAATTTCCCAGAAGAGCAGTCTAAGGAGAAAAGACTGCAAAGGAGAGCTTGCAAGTTGTTTGGACTATTTGGTTCATGCCCCACACACACGGCGTGGGCATGACACATCTGGACATTATGTGACCCAGCATCAACATCTGGGCTTGCTGGAGGGCAACATGCAGTGCTTTTGTGGCTGTTTGAACTCCCCACTCCTGTCTTGAAATGAGCATCAAGTTTGTTGCCAGGAGTGCTGGGTGAAGTTGCAGGAAGCAATAAATCCTTCTGAATCCTGAGTTGAGGCAGAGAATGTGGGAAAGCAAAACTGTGAAAAGGGGAAAAGGAATGAAACCAGGTGTGGAAACCATTCCCATTCATCAGGATGGTGATATGGCCACAAACTGAAAGTTTTAGCAATGTTCTGCTGTGTCTCCTTGGAAGGGCATGGCTACTCTCAAACTTACAGAAATCAGTGGTTTAAAACAAAGACAAACTCTTTTGCAAAGTTACAAAGCTATGTGTTATGTTTCTATGTCATTATCTCCTTGGATAGCTAAATACCCATGGGCTGACCTGGGTTCCAGTACTCTTTTTCAGTAATCATTTTCCAGGAAGTTCATTCAATTTCRGCCACAATAAAAGAATCTAGCAGATCCACAAACACTGTTGTGAGAACTCCAAAAAGGGTCAATGCTATGGAAAGTCTGCTCAGCTGAAGAAAAAACCCAGCACCAATTATAGCAGAGAACAGCACTCAAAGGAGTGCAGAAACTGTGTTAAATATTTCCTATGCCTGCTTTTCCCTTGCTTTCAGAGAGGAAATGAGAATATTATAAGCTCCAGGACACTGATTTTCCTCTTAGGAAGTGGTAGAACAAAGTGTTTTGTTAAAATTTTTTTTGCCAAGTGAAATAATTCCAAATAAATKTTACATAAAAATATTTGTATTTTTTTAACTCAGAAATGCTGATTTTTTTTTTTTTTTGTAAAAAGTCATGTTACCATAAAGTTGAGATTCAAGAAAAACTACCAGGCACCAAGCTTCCCTAAAAGTAAAAAAATCAGTGATTGAAGTAAAACCACCATGATTAGTTCACTGAATGCCATAAATTACCTTTTCTGCATCCAATCTTCAAGCTGTGAGTTCAGCAAACACTTGACTTTTACCTTGATCGGTGTTTCTTCAACCATACTAATACAGAAAATTAGGATGATTTTTTAATTCCATCCTAAGAGAACTGGTCCTATTAAACTTGGGTTTATCCAATGTACCTGCAAATGATGCTTATTTTTGTACACAAATTACTGTCAGCCTCTATATACCAGCAAGAAAATAAACCCAAAGAACGAAAATGAAGCATTCCATGAGGATGTAACTAGTGGTTATATAAAAACACTTCCTTGAAACAATTTTTAAGAGGTTAACTCATTTCAAAATGACAACTTGGAAATAGCTATGTTGAAGTGTGAATAAGCTCATAAAAAACCTTAATTCTCCCTGGATTAGTTGGGGGAAACTGATTTCCTATAAAATAAATTATCTTCTCCAGAGCACACCATTTAAGAGTAATGCAAGAATGAGAAAAGAGTATAAAGACACTCTGAACAACACCAAACATTCCAGTGCATATTTACTAGATCTCTTATCTATGAAACAAATTGACATTTCCATATCAAAATTACAAGTTTCTAATAAAATACCAAATGTCAAGGGAATTTGTTCGTATCTTAGCAGAGAAAAGTGCTGTTGCAGTCACAGAGAAATATGAACATTTATTGAGCATCTAAGGCCACAGGAGTGACAATTTCAGCTGCTGTCAGAAGAATCTACCACACACAACACAACTCCTTGCTGCAAACGAGCATCAACCGAGCAGCTTAAGAAGGGGTTTGCAGAGCTTCATCGTGGACCCCATTTGATGTCTTTTACACCATGAAATTGCCTTTTCAGAGCGTGGTTGTCTGCCCACTCAGCATTTAGAAAGGAGTCGTCGTCCTCCTCCTCCAGTTTCTGTGGCAGAGAGGGGAGGGAGGTGGTGAGGACCCAGCCTGAGCTCTGTCAGAGCAGCCCAGCTCTGGGGCACCACAAGAACACTCACCTTTAGCTCCTCCTGCTTCCTGTAGTAGTACAGCATCATCTCTTTTTGCTCCTCATGACTGATCACAGGCTCCCGCCCTGGAGCTCCTTGTCCTTTCTGGAAGGAAAATTGTAAATGTTGCTCATGGCATTTGTGATCCAAAGGAGAAGCTGCCACACAAGGACATCAAAAACCTTTCTTCAGACAACTGGATTGCTCTAATTTAATAAGGTTCCTCAGGACAGGAAAATAAAAGCTGAGAAACTGTGGCTGCATTCACAGAACCACAGAATGGTTTAGGTTGGAAGACACCTTGAAGATAATTTAATTCTACTCCCTGCCATGGGCAGGGACACCTTCCACTGTCCCAGGGTGCTCCAAGCACCGTCTAGTGTGGCTTTGGAAACTGATAGGGATCCAGGGGCAGTCACAGCTTCTCTGGGCATCCTGTGCCAGGGCCTTCCCACCCTCACAGAGAAGTGAGGGTTATTCTTTCAAGTGAGGTGTATTTTTTCATCTCTGTATCTGAATCATGCTGTCAATTTTGTGGACATCAGTGGAAGATGCAAACAGGATTGAGTCTATTTTTACTTAAATTTCCACTCTAAAAGACATAATAAATCTGTTTTAAGGTCACTAGATATCTCAGGATGGGCCCACATCTTTAGCTCTCCTACTAATACAGACACAGGATGGCACAGGATCCAGTAAAGCAGGGAAGTGAGTTAAAAACCATTACAAATAAAAGGAAATTTCTTATCCAGGCAGTTGCTCTCCTGGAAGAAACGACTGACAAAGTAGAAAATTGCTGTCCACAACTGCAAAGACAGCATCTTGCATGGAGCTGGTGGATGCTTTTGAGAACAAACAGGGTCTGAGATGGTTTAGGCAGAGAGGAACCCCTGTACTGCTCTTGCTCTTTGAGCAAGTCCTTCCACTAACTAAGCAGACAACATTCCTGGGAGCCTACACTTCAGCTGCTATTGAGATGCCACAACATTTCCCAGTGAACCTGAGAGCAAGAGAAAGCAAATCTGGTCTTCTAAGTGACAAACCCATAAATCATCTGACTTACCTCTCAGAGATGCATTGCAGAACCACTGCAGGTGGCAAGATTTGGCATTAAACTTTTCAGTTTGTATTTCATCTATTCTTTAAATACCTCTTTGTTGTGCTTCATAAAAATACTATAGAGCAAGAAATTGCATGGAGTAACTACATCATGTAACTGACAGGCTAAGGAATTACTAAAGAAAAATTCAGAGTATAATCCATTCAAACCTTTAAACAGATGTTTAAACAGTTTTAAGATGCTCAAGTTGGAACTATTCTAATCCATTTTATACTCCTATGGATAGTTCTCTTCCACAGAGAACAGACAACCAAGGGTGAGGAACTTGTAGAGCAATTTCCCAGCAATACTCACTTTCTGGATCTTGACAATGATGGTTGTTTTCTCATTTTTGCCTACATAGTCAGAGAGCAACTTTGTTTCTTCCAACTGCTTTCCTGCCCACCATAACTGTGCTTCTGATTCTTTTATAACTTCAGTTCCAGCCTGGGACAAAAAAAAACAAGGTGAAGAGTTGGGGGGTGTTGTTTCTTGCCTTTTTTTTCCAAAACCAGAATTTTTTTCAGGGGAAAAAAAATCCTTCTGGAATTCCTAATATGAAGCGTAATTTTACACTCTACTTCTAACATCTTTCTCCTCATACTTTTCTATGGCATTTTTATTTATATTCCATTCAGTCTTAATCTAATGTAAACACTTTAGGCAACAAAGTCTCCATATTGGAGGTGCAAACAACCTTCACTGATAAGATGAAGAACAGCATAGCCCATGTTTAACCCAGGACTACATATAATGGGAATACATTACTGCATACATGAGTTCCTGACAAGTCTTCTTTATCTTCGAGCTCCATCCTAATTGGATCATGTGGAGGCAATCCCATGGGATACACAATCATCACAGCCCCTCGCAGCTGCTCCAATGCATCTTTCACCATCTCCATATTAACACACACATTAGCCTGAACTTGTTTCTGAAATACAGACAGGAATCACTGGCAATACAAGCAAACCTGCAGAAAGACCTGGCCTTGTGGCCATCTCAAAGGTTAAGTGATGAGATATCTGAGCTAACAGGCTGCACAAAGATATTAGGAGGCCAAATTTTCTAATTGGAATACTGACTTGGGAGTACATCTCTCATCTTTGGCCCCTCTGTTTAGCCTGCTTTCGTGGTTGGGGAAGGAAACAAAAAACTGAGATCTTCACTGAAGTGTGCAGGAGACAACTGCCTGTGGAACATAGGACTCAAACCAGGACACATATGACCACAGATGCCAGACAGGGATGCTTTGGCTCCAAGCACTTKTGACTCATGAACATGATTTAAGCCAGCAAAATTCAGGTGAGGGATGGAGAAGGAGCTTAAAACTTGACAAAAGAAGAGCACATGTGAGCAGAAGTGTAAAGCTTGGCCAACTGCACAGCTCCTGCAGAGATCTGTAAGACCAAGTACTTGAGATCATTCCAAACCCTACTGCAAGGATAAAGGAGAAGCATGATACATCTGGAAGAAAAGAAATCTGTAGGCCTTCCCTACAGATTTAAGTTTCTTAGGTACTAAGGTTAGGAAATGCTGCCTCCTTGTGGACGTTCCTGGTCTGGTTAAGTGGCCAATACAACGTCAAACACACAGGCACATTTCTTCTTTTTTGTCATTATAAAGTGGTAAGCCAAACAAACTACTTCCCAAACTATCCTTTAACTCCGTTCATAAATATTACTAAATTTGTGTTTCAAAGTCATACAAAAGCTGAAGCACAACACAGAGCACCTACAGATTTGGCAATCTGAATTTGAATGCCTGAGAGTACTGTTCCATCAGTGCAAACCTTGTGCTTGTCTTTGAAAACACACACTCAGCAGAACTGAGCATGAGTCCAAGTGCTTGTCAAACCCAGGCCTAACCCCTGCCCTCATCCCTGAAGTGCTCAAAGCCAGTCTGGAGTGAGCTCTGAGCAACCTGGTCTGGTGGAAGGTGTCCCTGCCCACAGCAGTGGGGTGGGACTGGACGAGCTTTAAGGTCCCTTCCAAACCAAACCCTCTGTGATAATCTAAGAGATTAGAACACATTTTTCAATTAATTACACATAAAAGTCAAAAGACTCCATTAACTCCAAGAACAGCAGAGAATGCAGTTAATTTTTCACCAGAAAGCATGACAAGCATTCACCCAAAGAACACGCCAATAGCAAATTGCAAGGATAAAACTGAATGTGATTTAATCGTTCCACATGGGCTCGGCTGCCAGCATTCCCTTGGAGTTTAGTATCTGATTCCTTAACCTGTTGAACCACTTGCCAAAAGCCTTAAATAAAATCATTAACCAAAATATCAGGTTTTATTAGACTATTCGCATCACTTCATGGCATTTCTCAACAACTGCCAGCCCTTGCATTGAAAAAAGTTTGATTTTACTTAAGATGCTGAACTCCGCAGCACTTTTAGGAAAGCCCCACACACCACTTGAGGAAACTTACCTTAGAGATTAATGCCTTGGCTTCTTCTATTGTTTTCTTTATAACTTCCTGCATTTTTTCATTTGGAGCTAAAAGTAAGGGACATATTTCATAGTCTACGCTTACTGAAAAGAAACGAAGCACACATCCTGTCCAGACTCCACTGTGAGCAAATGAAACAGTATCAAATCATAAAGCAGGAGAAACATCACTAAGCTGCAGCCTATTTACCAGACAGATAGTTCATTCCATTCCTGTACTTCTTACTAACTTAAAAAAACAGCAGTATTTTTCATGGAACAAACAAACTTACTTTTCCCAAAGACAGGCGACTGGTATTTGCCCCATCCCTGGAAGTGTTCCAGGCCAGGCTGGTTAGGGCTTGGAGCAATGTGCTCTAGTGTAAGGTTTCCTTGCCCATGGCAGGGGAGTGGAAGTGGATGAGCTTTAAGGTCCTTTCCAACCCAAACTATTCTGTGATTCCAAAGTTATATGATCTCGAACTTCATTTGGGACAAAAGTGCTCAGTAGAAAGCAACAACCATAATCCCATACCCTCCAAAACAAACGAAGGTTCCTTCCCTGCTGGACTGTTGTGGGCTATACTGGCAGATATGCTTTAACTGGGCATAACAACTTGCAGTTTTCTGACTTTTCTAATTAAAACCTCAATCTAACAGTGAAGACAGTTTTGCAAATACACTGTACCTTTCATATCACAGTTATCTATTTTAATTACTATAAAAAGCCTCAAAAACAAAAATCCAGCTAAAGCATACTCATTCCCAGTTGATGTCCCACTTGAGTGCATCATTTGATGGTACTTGGTTTGGCTTACATACACTGTAAAATATTATAACTTTGTCAATATCACAAGGCTGTCCTCCCACTTACAAACACATGCTTAGTGATTCTGAGTCCCAGTCAGTGAGAAAAAAAAGAGAAATATCAGAAAAACAACTTGTTAATGTGTCTTGGAGTCCCTGGGGAAAACCAGTTCTCAAGTGTACACTTACAAATGGGGAGAGTAAACTAAATTGGAACAGTCAAACTTGCTCCTGGTGATTAGTTATGTGCAGAAGAGAGATACTGCTCTTTAGGCTTGTTAATCAACATGACCCCAAATTCTAATACAAGACAGAATTCCCGTGTGTGGAACTTAGAATTGGGCCACCCCATTCCAGAATTGGGGATCTGTTGTTCCCTGTTATATTATGGATTGTCTGAGTCAGAAGGGAAAGAAGCAAGCACTGACACTTGACTTACCAAATCCATTTCTCCGCCCCATTTCATCCTTCCTGAAGATGCTTCCACCACTTGGGACACACTTCTCTGCCCACTCATCCTTCAGCTTCAGCTCTTCAATCTGCTCATCTGTCAGCCCTTGCATATTGTAAGGTAAGGAAATACCATGCTCTGCCAGCTCCTCCATCTCTTTGGAGTGTTTAGAGAACAAGATTGAAAGTATCTGTTACTGTAGTCCATTTACAAAAGCCTTTCRCATGATGTACATGCAGGTAAACCTTGCCCCTAGCTTTTAGTTTTAAAACAGGTTAAGTACAGGGAATAAAGAATAAGGGATATAAACACACATATTGGGATGGTGTAATTATGTTGAAATTTATTCATTTTGCATACCAATAAAAGAATGTAACAAATGACACTTGCAGGGACGCAAACCATCACGGTACTTAGTGGCCATAAACCTCTTCGTTTTATACTTCCCTCAGATTTTTTAAGTTTCAGAGCAGCGTCAGTATGGCCTCAGACACCCCACAAACACAGGAGGTGTGGGTGGGCCGCACTCCAGACTCCCCTGACAGGAACCTCTGCTCTGACAGCCCCACGGTGGGGCGGGAAATGTTTTTTAAAGCTGCCTCAGAAGTGAGCTCAGCACTAATCCAGACACGTCACTGACTCCATGGCATGGCAGGGGATGCTGGTGGTGGCCAGTATAACCTCACACACACGTTGGGGCACTGCTGGTCACCAGGGAGCACTTCCCAGTGCCCTGAAGGAGGACTTTAGACAAGGGCCTAGAGAAACAGGAGAAGGGGGAATCAATCTGCCAGAGAGCAGGGTTAGATGGGATACTGAGAAACGCTTCCCTGTGAGGATGGGGAGGCCCACAGGGTGCCCAGAGAAGCTGTAGCTACTCCTGGAACCCTGGCAATGTCGAAGGCCAGGTTGAACACTGGGGCTTGGAGCACCCTGGGCCAGCGGAAGGTGTCCCTGCCCAAGGCACGGGGTGGGACTGCCTGAGCTCTAAGGTACCTCCCAAACCAAACCATTCCGCGATTCCCCGATTTAAGCAGCCACGGCCGGCACACGCAGCGGCAGTTTCCAGCGCCGTGCAGTGCCCTCACTAGAACACCAAAGCCAGGAGTCCACACGTGGTGGCGCTGTGCGATCACGGCCCTATTCGGAGCGGAGGCGGTGTTGCCGCTGCCCGGGCGGTTCCCGGGGGCTGTCCCCGCCCCCCGAGGCCCCAAGCGGTACCTGAGCACAGGCGCTGCACCTTCAGCCGCCCGTTGTGGATGCGGGCGGCGAGCGGCGCCAGCTCGGCCAGGCGGGCGCTGCCCGGCGCCTCCAGCAGAAACTGGCTCTCGCCACCGCGCTTGACGTGCAGCCGCACCATGGCCGGGACGGGGCGGCCCCTCAGCAACGGGACCGAGTCCCTGGATACCGGCGGTGGGGAGGGAGCGCGGGGACAGCCCGCGCCCGGCCCTGCGGGAGGTCCTGAGAGCGCGGGGGGGGGCCACTGCCGGTAGCACCGGGACCCTTCAGGATCCGCCGGGACGTTCCGGCCCCGCCGCGACGCCGCCGGTGCCGCCACCGCTTCCACTTCCGGCCACCCGTGAGGGAAACGGGAGGCGCTTAAAGGGCCCGCGCGCCCGGCCCGGTGCGGCAGCGACAGAACGTCTTACTGATTGCTGTAAAGGGGTTTAATCACGTTTAAACTAACTGTATTTATTAATAATCACCGATATGGATATAAATTCTAAATAGTGGACTATTCTTAAATTRCTCTCAGCCAGTATTTAGCAAAGTTGTTTATAAGCTACTTTGTGGGGACAGGTTGGGAAAAGTCCCGAAACATTCAGTTTTGATAAACTAACTCGGATATGTCCAATGAACAAAGCCCGGGAGAGAAGGAGGCATTGGTGAGGCTGGACATCTAGAAGGCAGAATTTATGGGTCACAAGGACACAATGCAGAAACCACCAATCAAAAACTCAGTATATGCACTGGAAATTCCCTACCTAAAGGGCAATATACAAAAATATTAAAACCAGGAGTAATTAGCATAAGAAGTGAGACATCAATAACCAGTAAATGACAGAATACTAATTAATAAAAAATAATGATGTAATTTAGAACCAATGAACATTAATGTCTTTGCTTACTAAAATATATATAAATATGTTTTAGTTGAAAAARTTCTGTATCAATGTGTGGAGGCTGGAATTTCGTCAGCCACACAGCCCCTGGCCAAGAATAAAGTAATGTCCAACTTGCTGACACTAAAAATGATGGTTGTAGAGGGTTTTATTTATCCTGATGATTTAGGTGTATTTGGTAACATGGAGGCAACAGAGAGAGCATGACCACCCAGACCATAAGGGCAGGAATATTTCACACGTACCTGGGTGTCCCAGGGGACACAGCCATGGACAGGTTGAGCGGGAACACCGGGACAGGGAACACCCAGAGTCCAGGGACACGTGGGGAGTGGGGATCAGCTCCATTCTCTGTGTTTTCAGAATATCCACTGCTGCTCATTACTCCCGTCAACACAGGGCAGGGCCTTACTACAGCTCATACACACACACGTACCCATGTATACCTATATAAAGACACTGGAATTTTGGGGCATTCCCTGTGGTCCCCACAGTCCTGTGAAGTGCAGAGGTGCCAGATACAGTTCAGACAGGTAGTTTTTAATCACTGCAATTAAATATTTGACAACATATTTATCACGTGACTCCCACTAGCAAAAGTTCCCCCCTGAATTTGGTTTGCTAATGTAAGAATATACCAAAACATCAACCACACAGATGTTTGCAGCAACAGCATAAACAAGGTAACTCACACACTGAAGCACAGGTAGTACCACTGCTGTTCCAAATGTACAACTTGAATGACCTGAACGGAAAAAAGCCATAGAAAACTCACTGTCACTCCTCTAGCCAAGGTGCAGCTCGTGGTTAACCAGGGGCTGTCCGAAGGAACAGTGCATTATCTCATGGAGCATGGTGTGAGAGCATTGGAGGATTTAAAAAGCTTGCTGTCCCGGGATATCTCACTGCTCTAAGTACAATCCAAGCGTGTTGTTTCACCCTCTGGCTGGCAGACAACATAGTCTGCAACTGGTAAATACTGCTTTGTACCTAAAGGCCAAGGGGACTTTGTTCCAGAGGTTGAGGAAAAGCCTGCTGTACCAGCTGTTTCCAATTTGTGGGGGAAAAAAAAAAGGCATATAGTTAAAATAGTAATGAATAAGTGGATGATATGGAACAATTATTCTGAATTAGTGCTAGCAAGTGTATGTCACAACAGGATTTAGTAATTGAAATGTATTGACACAGGAGATTAACTGAATATATTAATATGCAAAGTTTTGTTTCTATTTTGAAAGTAAACAACTTTTGTTGTGCCTCGAATTCAACTATAAGCCTTACAAATACCCATAGCCTCTGTTATAAATTAAACAGCTTCTAAACGACACTTGTCAACATTCAAATCTCAATAAACTTTGGCAGCTCTTTGGTAAATACTTATAAATATCAACCACCAAAACAGTCAAAAGGGAGGGGGGAGGCTACCAGCCTCTTGTGAAATTCCACAAAGGAGAACAGAAATGAAAGAGCTCCCTAAGCAAAATCTGTGTCCAGGATTGATAGGTTGTAGTGAGACAGTAGCTCACCCTTCTTCTCTTTCTGTCTATTCAAATACTATTACACTGAGATTTTAATAAACTTCAGACCATTTTTTGTGCTCTACCATATATACACATTGAAAATTTATACACAAGCAGAAGTGGCCGTTTATGAGCAGAGTTAAGTTTCAGTGCATTTAACAATTAATTATTGCACACAGAATAATCTCAAATGCCCAATTATTCTACTGGATAAATGTAGCAACAAATATAACCTTTTCTATCTCTGACCATCTATCTGTCTGTAAAATCATGAGTTGGTGACAACTTGGGTGCTAGGGAGGGGAAGGGGTCAGCAGGGGACCTGTTGCTGGTTGCTCTGGACGGCACAGGGGGAGCAGGTGGTTTTCTTGCTGGCATTGTGCAGAAGCAATCAGTAGAACTTTTATTCCAGTCACCATCAAAGTTAAAGTCTGAAGAAAGGAAAGTCTTTTGTTCTGTTCCCAGAAAACCCGGACATCCAGCTGATTTCCCGGAGCTGAGGTGCTTGAAATCCGGGACACTGGCAGATGGCTTTAGCTTTGTGTTGAAGGTCTCGTCCTCGTCAAAGGTCACCCACCCTCTGGGCTGTACCTTTTCCACCTTGAGGGATTTGCTTTGCAAGCAGAACGCATCTCCAGCTGCACCCACAGGAAATGCAGGCCTGCCTGTGCTGCAGCTGGGGGAGTGCAGAGCAGGGAATGCATGGGGAGCAGCATGTCCTGCCAGTGCCTGGGAGGTTATCCCACACTCCTGTGTTTCCAGCCTGAACGGGTTCCCAGCACGAGGAGTTCTTTCAGCGAACGGATTGGAGCAGTTCAGCCCAGTAATAAATGGATTTGCAGAGCTGTGCTGATGTTCCTGTGATGAGTGGAAGGTTGGAATAGGAGGCATTGCTGACATGCAATTGACAGTATTCAAATTATCCGCATTTCCTTGCCTTGCTGAAGGCCCCTGTTTCAACTCCTTCTGGGTCAAGGTTGGAGCAGGTGATGTTCGGACAGACGTCTGCAGCTTGGACACGAGCAGCTGAAATGACAGGTCTTCAAAAGGGTCACTGCTGAGCTGGGGTTCAGGGTTGGTGCCAAGTGTCCCGTTGGGATTCAGCTGCAAAGGAAACAACGTGCTCTGGAACCATGCAGCTGGTTCCAGGTTATTCCTCCTGACCCCCTTCTCATCCCTCAGCTGAAACTTCAACCCAGGTTTGTTTCAGCCACAACAGAAACAACAGCCTGAACCCCCTGTCTAACGAAAAGCCTCTAAGTTGTTAGACACCACTCCCCCCTCTTCCAGTTGATGCAGCTGGAACCTACCTCCTGCAGGTCCTAATCCCAGCAAAAAAAACTACGTGAACTTGGGATATGAAAATGTTGGGGAAATGCTACTGTATTCTAAGCAAGGGATAGCCCAGCACAGCTATGAAATTAAAAGCTCCAGGTTACATTGTTTGGGAGTTCATCATACTGACGTTACAAGCAGCATTAAAGCACAATAAAAGGAAACATTAGTGTCATTAGTATATGCAGCCAGACATTTCTATGTAGACAGGCATATGTAGGCATCTCCAGTACTTCCTGGCATGGAAACGGACAATAATGGTTTCATAATGAATGTAATAAGTTATCCTTGGAGAAGACAGTTTTCTCCACAGAATTTCTCAGCTTTTCAAACCAAAATATTCCTGTTTTGATACACTGCTTCAAACAACAATGCAACTTTTTTACCTTGTACAAACTGTCCAAAAAGGTGGATTATCTGCTTTGTTCAGTATACACACTGACAGAATAGAGTTTGGAGCTTCTCCTTACCAAATGAATTAAGTTAAAACAGCTTCTAAGAATTCAAATTTCACAGAAAGATTTTATGACTTTAACAGATAGACTTAATATACCCGAACAGTTGAACTGACTGTCTATAGCTGAAGTTTTTAGCACAATAATATTAAAACAATGGACTTGAGTAACTTAGGGGAAAATGTGAAAAATTGAACTGCAGAAGGAATAGAATTCAAATGCAGCTTGGCACTGGCTGCTTAAGTCCTGTGGTCATTTAAAAGTAAAAGATCCCAAAGGAAATATGAATCCAAATTGCTCCTTGCTCTAAGTAAAATTTTGCTTTGAGTAATTCTGGAACCAAGTGTTTTTAAAATAGTAACAGTTTGTTTTACTTTAGGTCATAGGAAGTTCTCTGTTCCTTGAGAAATGTGATACATGGGGTATATTTTGAAAAAAAAATTGACAGTGCAATAGCACCAGGATTTATTTGCATTAAAGAGAACACTTCTGATCTTTTTTTCCCTGAACAGACCGAGATCAGGAGGTTCAGCAGTGACTAAGCAAAACAGGTGAGGGTCCAATTGTTTCAGAAAAGATGAGGATGCAGAATAGTTGCTCTGGCCCTAATAAAAGCAGTCTCATTTTTTCAATGCACCATGAAAGGGAAAAGCAAACTATGGTATGACAGTCAATCCATGAATGCAGACAGGTGGTTTTTAACGGGGATGGGACTGCAGATGTATGAAAACAGCATTCATACATCTTTTCTGCTTGGATAGATGGAGACCACATACAAGATTGGTAAATAGTCAGATACCTGTTACCCTGATGGTTGCTCCTGCTTGTGAAAGAGAAACAGACATCAAAGGAAAGAAAATTAGGAAGAAAATCCAAGTAACAAAGCAACCTCATGTTAAAAATACTTTCAGAAGTTTTCACAAAGSCCTTTTTTGAGCTATGAATACAAACCGCAAGTATTTACTGCACACTACACTAAATCTTCAGTTTTTAATATCTTCTACTATAAGCTCGACCATTAAGAGCCATAAAAAAAACAACTCAAGTCCATTTTAATGATATTTCTATACAGACACTCATAGTGCAGCTGATTGTGCTACTTTCTGGAGATGAATTATAAGAATCTGAGCTGGGATGGTCTAATTCTAGTCATCTATTAACAAGAAAAGCCCCATAGCTCTCATTCTGGGAACTGTTTCGGTATTATCCCTCATCTACAGTAACAGTTTTGCAAGCTGAAAAAACCATAATGCCTCTCATACTGTGGAACTCTAGAATCTCCTTTCTTTACAACAAAAAAGTATCTATTTACAATAACTCTCTTTTTCAACGTAGGGATTGTATAGAGTCCTGAATATTCACACTGTACAAGCAATTATTTTTATAAGGAGAGATTTCATTTCTTCAATATCACAATCAAGATATGTATAGAAGATGGGCTAGGAATTCACTACTTCTCAAAAGACTTTGTATTTCTTTAAAGACCTTTCCTCAGAAAACTATTTTTTGGTCTAGTTTCCAAAATGAAAAGGAGTTCACAGGCAAAGAAAGAGGTTCAGAGAAAGAAAAGAAAAGCATTTAAAGATTTTTTWAATTTGAATTCAAAAATCAGCTCACTGAGGACTGAATTTGGCTGCTTCACAGGAACAAAACAGGCTCTAACTATTATAGTAAAAAAGTGCTTCAGATACAGGCATAAGGAAAAACCTGAGCAGCACTGAAAAYTTGCTTCTGCATTTTTAAGCAGTAGTAAGAAACTATGGCTTTTCCCAGAAAAAGTTGGTATTTTTTTATYGTAACAGTCTAAACAGTCCCAGAGAACAGAATGTTGATGTTACCATATGAAATTTTCACATTATGAGGATAGGTTCTGTACTTTAACTGACACGGGGGAATGAGGAGAATTCTATTTCTCTTWATATATATATATTAATAAAGATATATATTTATTAATATATTGACTTGATTTATTAACTTATTTATCAGTATCATCTCCCTTCAATGAATGATCGCCAACATAAAGCACCACATCAGGCAATAACTATTTAAAACCTGTGCTAGTAACTTACTATACAGCTTGTCATGCATAGAACATTATAAAATTAAAATCCTTAGATTGAGTGTTTTTCCACACAAAGTTGCCAAATGACAATATAATTCTAAGAATGAGCTGTCCATAAGTTGCAAGGCCATAATAAGAAATCCTAAATTCAATGTTTAGTATTTAAGAGGTTAGCTATTCCTGGACAAYACACAAGCAATTGTTACTCTYCTCGAGCCCCCTGACCATTGAATGYAATCTCTGGACCCCTATTTTTGTTTCTTTGCTTTAAGGGCTCCTCACACGTCTGCAGCATGCARTGCAAACTGTGTGAACTTCCAGAGTGAAAGCAGGAGTGTGCGTGTGTTTGTTACTCACTTGCTGCTGGCAGGGAGCAGGCTCAGAAGGCAAGCTGTGAGACGAGCGGCTGCGCGGCGGCGGCTGCGGCGGCTCCAGGCCTGGCGCGGAGCTTGCCTGAGACGGAGGCGGTGCCACAGGGATCAGGGGCTCCTGCATCCTCAGCACAGGAGGGCTGGGCTGGGCAGGTCCAGCAGCCTGGGGCTTCAGGGGTTCAGGAAGCAATGGGGAGCCTGGAAGTACATTTGCAGTGATTGTAAGGAATCCTAAGGACGGCAGGATGGGGAAGCACCAGAGAGAACTGCAGATGTTCATGGCAATGGGACTGGAAATCATTRAAAAATCAGCTCATCTCCGTTAAAAATTGTTACTTAAGTTTAAGCTGACAGTGGGCAGGGTTAGATGGGATATCAGGAAGGAGTTCTTCCCTGTGAGGGTGGGCAGGCCCTGGCACAGGGTGCCCAGAGCAGCTGTGGCTGCCCCTGGATCCCTGGAAGTACCCAAGGCCAGGCTGGAGGGGGCTTGGAGCGCCCTGGGACAGTGGAAGGTGGCCCTGCCCCATAGCCAGGGGCTTGGAATTARATCATATTCAAGGTCCCTTCCAACACAAACCATGCTATGATTTTACACAAAAYACAGAACCAGAAGCCATGTCACTCCAAAATGTACTTCAGGTGTATTGAAAAGTATTTTGGAAGTCACTATTATAAAATGCATATTTTTATACATATAAAGATGAAGGGTTTTTTAAAATTGTAGGTTTAGGACATTGCTRCGAGAGTCAGACATAAATGCTATTCCAAATCTCATGATTACAGAACTACCAATGCACAGAGTGTCTGGTGATCAACAGCCAGAATGGGACACAGCAGTGTGCTCAGACCAAACACTGCAATCACTGCCACAGTTTCTCTGGTACCATGGAATCTATGGGTCAGCATGTAGAAAATGTCTGCAATACTCGTGGATGCTTAACACAAACTGCCAAATGCTATTACATCCAAGAATCTGAATTTCTAGTGAACAATGGAGACATCTGTTGAAAATAAAGCATTCAAACCACMGACTGTAGCACTTGACTGAATAGTGACATTTATACTTAACTTCCAAAGGAAACTCACCCCTTGGTAGTTCAGTTGGTTTGGTCTGAGTCTCAGGTGTTGCTCTTGCCCCCGAGGGACGGACATGGCTTTGTGGGGCACTGATAACTCCAGCTCGAGGAGGAACAGTCTGTCAGGCAAGGTGGTAAAAAAAGGTGTTTCAGTTCAACTTTGGGTCTGGAGTCACCTTCTGCTAAATGATTCAGTAATCAGGATTTTGTGAAAAATAAATTCTTTGATAACAGCTGCTGAACTGATTTTTTTATGCACATACAAGAACAAAGAATATATTTTCAAAACATGATGATGGTTCAATTCAAAGCAAAGGATTTTTACAAAGGTTTTCAACTTTATAAAAGTATTTACCTGTGCAATGATGCTAGAAACAGTTACTGTTTTGCTAGTATTAATAAGAGAATTTACCTAAGTCTGTGAATTGTAAGCAACAAAACCAACAAGAGCAACTACTTTGTTTGGAGGMCTCCTGTTTCTCAACAAACAGCATTAATGAAACACACATTCTGCCTCATCTGAAGGCTGAAGTCTTCCTGAAGTTGATGGAATAGAAGTTAATATGCTGGGAATGTAAATTCTGCATCAGTATTTAAAGAGACATAGGAAGCTATTCCAAATTACAGTTGAAGCAGAGTAAATTACAAACACCACACTGAAAGCTGAATAAAAGGCCCTGGGATAAAACCACCAGAGATCAAGGGAAAAAGGATTGTGAAACAAGATAGTTTGTAAGATTTGTTTCCTGTAAAATGTTGTGTACTAGTGGACATTCTAAAAATGGCTTTCAGAGCAAACTGTATTGCACAACTGTACACAAAAATTAATTAGAAACAAGCAAAGAAACTTCACCACTATAAAGAAAGTATAATTCTTGATCTTAGTTTCACTAGATTTATGTCCCTGACTTTGTACMTCAGGTGATTCCTTATCCTTGGCTGAGTCCATTTGCCAACATTCTGAACTCTTTCAGATACCTGACCTTGTAAATTCCTGTCTGCTCTGAGATTGCCAAGATGCATTTTGTTATTTCTTTCAATATTCTGATAGTAGCCAGGAGGATGATTGGCTTATACACCAAAATGTATTTTGAAAAAACAAAAATATATCAAAAAGGAACGTGTTGGGGGTTAGATTTGGTTTGGTTTTGTTTTGTTTTGCCCTTGGAATTTTTTCCCTCGAGTTGCTGGGACACTGATGACTCGGTGATTAGCGGTACTTAACAAAGACAAAGGAACCGGGGAAGGGAAGATCTGAAGGGACAGGGGAGCGGGGGGCTGGGCACTCTTTGCCTGGGCACTCGAGGAGAGAGAGGACACCCAGACTGTTTTCGCTTGCTGGGAGAGAGGTTTTTCACTGGTCACCATTCGGCTCTGCTCCTGGGAAAAATCTACCATCTGCCCGTGTGCCCGGGGATTTCTGAGCTCTCCTCCTGTCCCACTGGAGTGGGCCC
>CADDXX010000960.1:1763-44836 GCA_902810485.1 Alauda arvensis | reverse complement strand
TTATTCCCAGTCCCACATCTTTGCCTGAGAGCCCCTTAATTTCAAATTTATAATAATTTGGTGGGAGGGGGTCTGCAGTCTCCATTGCAAGGGGAGAGCACCRGTCTTCCCCTAGCAGATACCTGTCTTTTTCAAACSAAGACAGAAYGGAAAAGAAAGTGTAAGCCAGCCTTCAGGATCCTTCAGTGGGATGCAGCACCCACTGCAGCTACTGTCCCTGGTCCTGAAATCCTTGGTATGAAAACCAAAAATCACCCAAGACAAAGGCCAGAAACCTAGAATCACARAGTGGTTGGAGTTGGAAGGGACCTTAAACCCATCCAGTTCTGGACATGGCAGGGACACCTTTCRCTATCCCAGGTTGTTCCAAGCCCCCTCCAACCTGGCCTTGGGCACTTCCAGGGATCCAGGGGCAGCCACAGCTGCTCTGGGCACCCTGTGCCAGGGCCTGCCCACCCTCAAAGGGAACAATTCCTGCTGGTGTCCCATCTAACCCTGCCCTCTGGCAGTTAGGAGCCATTCCTCTTTGGACTGGCACTCCAGACCCTTGGAAATAGTCCCTCCTTCTCCATCTTTCCATCTCCAATACCTCAAGTCCTGAGATGTTAGACAAGAAATCCAAACAAGTGCTGAGCTAAGGCATCTTAGGAGAATGTTTTTTCAGGCCTTCTGCTATGTTTGGGGTTTTTGGGTTTTGGAGCCTTTTTGGGTTTTTTTGCTTTTTCTGTTATGATAATCTGGACAAAAAATGTTGCTCTTATGCCAGTTCTAAGACACTGAAAAATGAATACATTCTTTCCTATATATACCAGTTTTTCTTTATCCAAATTTTAGAAGAGGCCATTTTACATTTACAGGAAAAAAAACCAAACAAAAAAACCCAAGATCATGAATTGTTCACTGTGAGAATCAGTCCCTTTGAGAAAAATGATTCAGTAAAATTGATTTCAATTGAGACTTTTAACAGCAGTTTTCTGCAATTCCAATACTGGAATATGCTGCAAAGTCAAAGAATTATCAGCAGACAATCCCATTATTCAGTAATTCTTTAAGAAGACCTGTAGCTATTAAAACACTTTCCTCTTCACTCATGCAAGGCTCCTGTACTTGCAACTGTTAAGAAAAATTAGGCAGATATGTTTTATCTCTTGATTTCCTGCATGGAGTGAAGCCTTTGAATGCCCATAAATGCTTTTGTTCTCTTCCTTCAGTTCAGTACCACAAATAAAGAATGAAACACAGTACTAATATTTGCTGCAACAGCTGAATGTTTCATTTTTACATGAAGACCTTTATGAAAATTAGTCTTTAAAACAAGATACAAAACTCCATAAAACATCAAGTAACCATAAGATGTCTGTTGTTTGTGTACTCCCTTCATGGCCTGTAAACAATTAACTGCCATCACAATTATGTACAGAAGATAATGCATTTTATCACACCTAATCAGAAAGGATATGTAATACAAAGAGTAACTTTGCAGTCATTTGAAAGGAGATGTAAAATGTGTGTTTGGGAGCCTATTAYGTGATTGCAGAGTGCAGAACAATCAAGTCACATCTACTGTGCATATACGTCATGGTTCCCAACCCACAATAGTATTTTTAGTCAGTAGACAAGAATTATTGAGATAATTAACTCACAGGAACTGTAAAATGACTAGTAAACKATGCAGATTTCTTACATCTGTTATGACTAACAGAAACCTTGATGTAATAAAGAGCAGACACTTAGCAGAAAAATGATGTTAAAAGAACACCTACCGGTCTGGTTGCACCCGCTGAATGTGGAGGCTGATTACGAGCTGCAACGAGATATTAGAGATTACTGACTTAGCACTTGATTCAAAATCAACTTCTCTCTGTAGTATAATTAGTACAAAGCATGAATATATTACCTAAGTTATCTTTTCTTTGTGTTCCAGGGCTTTTTTGTGCTTTGAAGCATGGGAAAAAAATTAGATTCTCTGTGTTAGATAAGCCACAAATGGGTATTAGATGGCAATGTTACATTACTACTACTACTGAGAATGGAAGCAAGCAGATACCAGTGATTTTTTTCAAAATTTACTACATATCCACCAGCTGTCACTAACACACTCCTACTCCATGGCACACATGAAGTAATTTGATCCTTCTTACTATAAATTATTTAAATCACATCCTATTTGCTGCAAGCTAAAGATACCCACTTGTCAGGTACCCTGTGCTCCCAATCATGTTGGAAGCTGTTTTGCTCTGTGGTATATTCTGTAGCTGTTCTACCAGAGTGGTTAAAACAAAGAGAACTGGCTTGACAGTTCCTGATCCCACTCTCTGTGTTGATGGGATAAATCTGTTTAGAGCACCAGCTCCACCATGGCCAAGCTGGTGACAGCCTCAGATGCAACATTCAAACTGGGTAGTGCAAGAGATTTAAAAATTACCTATAGCTCAGACAAGTGCACAGTTTCTAACAGGCTGGGAGGTTTAGGATTCTGGCTTGAGTTTCTGCTGCKTATTTCCCAGGAAGGCCAAGTCACCATGTCAGTGACAGTAAGTGGAAGGAACTCTGTGGTGCATCACAGTTTATAAAATCAGCTTCCAGCTATCAGACTGCCCTGGAACAAGTCACAATGGGTTTCTGGGTACTGTTCTCAGTGAAGCAGCACCCACCCTGAGCAATCTGGTGCCAATTTACCCTCCTTGGAGCAGGAAGCTGGAGGGGATATCCACCAAAGGTGCCTTCCAACCTTTAATATTCTATGCATAGAATGATTTTGCCAGTTTATAAAAATGCACCAGCAATGTAGCCATATTAATTGTAGCAATACAGGACAAAAACACTGCCAGTGACTCTATTAGGACCTGCATTGCTATTTGCTGTGAAGGACACATTCCTGAGGGAGACAGGGAAGAAACCCAAGCCCATGACTCTGCTGACATGGCTAAAATAGGACCCATCCAGAAGTAGTCCTGTGCACTCCAACCAGAATGGTGCAAGAGAAATACTCCTCATAACTGTGTGTTACACACAGCTGGCTACCAGAATCAAAATACCTACATTGTGCTCTTCAGAAAGAGGCAAAATATTAAATTATATACCAAATTGTTTAAAGGGAAGTTTCTCTCCCCAGAATGCATGAATGTATGTAGTTCTTCAGGAAAAGTCAGGCTCCCTAGATTCCTGATTCAGTTACAGACATAATGGCCACTCTGAGGACCMGTCAGCTACATCTTCCTCTGAGGGTCAGCCTTAAAAGCATTCTTGATTAGGGCACTACAAGTTCTTGGCTTTTCATGAATGCCTTCTGCAACAATTCCCACCACCACTGAAAACCAGAAAGCACCCTGGCTGGGTGAAAGCTATGCCAAATGAAAGAAGAAAGATCCTACATGATAAATACCTTCGTGAAACCACCTTTAGTGGCAATAATATGACTCAGGTGTTAAATTAGAAATCTATTTCTAGAACACAAAAATTGTTATGTTACCTTCTACTTCTCTCCTAGCTACCCCAGGACTGGGAGGAGCTCCAAGACCTTTTCAGAGAAAGAAGAGAAGCTGTATATTGCATAAGAAAAGCAGTAGATTGAGAAAGAAAAACCAGAAAGAACACTGCCACATGACAGCTTTACACAATTTAAGTCTGGTCTAGATAGATTACAGTCACCTGTAGGAAATAACTGTAGCAGCATGGGGAACCAGACTGGTGTGAATTACAAATCATTGATTACAATCATGTTTAATAACATCTATTATTTTAATTGTACATTACGGTTGAAAGAGAATTTCATTCCTTCAGAATGTTCACTCTCCACAAACTTCTGGCTATCCAGTGGGATCCAACACGCTGGTCTTGAGCCTCTCATGAAGCAGAGCACAGACCTGTACCCAAACACTGGGGGATAAATGGGCCCTGCAACACTAAGCCTGACCCCTGTCATTCAGAACACTGAATAGTCTGTTTCTGCTACAGTACATCTGAATAAGAAATTCAATTAAAGCAGTGCTTCCCACTTTGTATAATCTATTGCATCCTGAAGAGCTGTATCACTAAGTTGCCTCCACACAGCACTGTGCACTTAGGACAGCTCTACCAATTGGTTTAACAGTTCAGATTGAGAGAAAAAAGATTTGCAATTATGCATAACCATGCTGAATTATTTTATTTCTGCAGTATCATCAAGCATATACTGGGTTCCTAAAACTGTATGGCAAAACCATGGCAGGACATAAACATGACGGAAATGCTGAAGGCATCCCTTAGCTGTGACACAGCCTCCTGCTTTCTCACCATGTGCCCACGTGTGGGAGCTGCCCAGGAGCTCTCTGTGATCTGTGAGTTCTGTCACAGAGTGGGCAGAGAGAAGGCTGCACTTGAGGTTGAAATGGGACTGTCTCCAGAGATGTCAGATCTCTGCTTTGGCCAAACATCTGTTTCAAAGATGCTAAATCCTAGCCTGTGTTATCTGTTGTGGTAGAGATCCAGGCTCTGCCCATTCCCATCACAGGTTTCTGACCATGAGTGACTCTGKGAGAGGAGCAGTGCAGCTGTGCAGGAGTAGGGCATGGCCCAGTAACATTCTACTGCTCCTGTTTCATGCAGGAGGACAACTGAAGCCAGCTCCTTGCAACAGCAGGGAGACACAGGCACATGCTCCTACATCAGTGCACCAGAGAGAGAGAGCAGGATCTCTGGGCATGAGGATTGGGCAAGTTAAAAAGTACTGACTACATGGGAGACAAATGGCACAGAGGGTAAATACCTGAGACTTCACTCACTCATAATACTCTTCAATAGTGAGAAAGCAAAATTATCGTGCTGGCAATGCTATCACAAAGGGCAGCATAGGAACATTTTAATGTTACAGACAATGAAAAACAGTTTAAGCCAAAGATAAAAAGCCTTGGCCACAACAATCAGGGAAATTCTGACTACTAGTATTAAAGGAAAAAAACCCCACAAATGTTATTTATTAACTTCAATTGACAATTAACAGCCTTTATACTGTAATGTATTTAAAAAAACACTGGGTAAAAAGAGTGCAACATTTTAATTTTTAACTATAAACAACTGGAGCTTAGAGAATCCTCAGTAAAAATTTTTCTTGTATTAGCATACAAAAGGTCCACACTTTGTAAAGCCCTGCAATGAGTGCATAGCCTTGTTCACCTGAGTTCTGAGCTACTTCTGATATAAAGTATGAGCAAACTAAAACACTTAGATGCCCAAATCCTCCTCTCATCTTCAAAGCATACTGAGCCATTAGAAAAAGTGCCATGGGCATTGAAGGAACTGAAGCACTGGGGGGAAAAACATGAAGAAAAAAAAAACACTTAAAAGGCACAACATTTTAAAGACATGATTAATGTCCCTTTGCATGTGCTATGGAAGTCTAAACCCCAAGTTTGATCCACTTAGACACTATACAAGGATATTTCCACAGAGCTTTAGGAGCCTTCCTCCTAAGAGAGAAACAGCTGCCCTTTCCCCACTTAAACAACCCATAAGGACATTTATTCTGGTTCCAGCCCTGTGCTAACTTCCTCGGAGCTGAGCTGTGATACCCGTGAAAAGCAAAGTCTTTATGCTTATACATGTACATCATGAGTGGAAAACGGAGAGCAGAAAAAAAGTGAAGAGCTTTAGGTTGGAAAAATATATGAAAAAATAGACTACAGCCTCAAAAGACTGCATAGAAAGCAAGTTTTATGCAAGTTACAACTCTRTGGAAAGCTATGTTGGGAAAGAGGACAAAAGAGGACAACTGACTAGTCTTTGCACAATTGAGAAACTAGGCAAACAGGATTGTGTCAGTGCACAGAAAACCACACAGGACTGCAGAACAATGAATTAAATCCCACCTATGTTGAATATGGTCCATCAACTGCTTCCTAAAGCTTCTGCATTTGAACTCATTTGAAATATTACATGTTGGGCATAAAARCTTCCTTGCCTCACCAGTATCTAAGTGCCAAGTACACTTTTGCCTGACACCAAAGTTAGCTGATGGTTATGGACTACATAAAATAGTTTACATGTTTCCTGGGATTACTCAAAACTTTTGAAGCGTTTTGTCAAAAACGCCTCTTTCCTACCAACTGAGGGGCAGTGCCACCAGCAATTCTCACCCTCTCTCATGTATTGATGAGCTGATTTAAGTCCAAGCAGGACAGGAAAAGGTGTGACAGAGAAGGATAAAGACTACCTTGAAGGAGCACTGCATAGAAAAGTTAGGTGGATGTATTCACCCAGGACAAAGTAATAAAAACCTGGAACAACCTTCATCTCTGACTTTAAAATACCAGCTTCTGGAGAGATACTATTTCACCAAGAAGTCAAACGTATTTCAGAGGGGGAAGAAAGAAATAACAGTGGCAGCCATGAATTATCCAGTTCTATAACTCTGAGAATTGTCCATTTTTATACCTTTGGAAAACATCATGTTAAGTATTGTCACAACAGATCCCCACGGCAGTTTTGCTATGCAGTCATATTCAGAAACAATTAAAATCATTACCTCCAAATTCTTTTCTAGCAGGTGCAGGACTCCTACCTCCTGACAGTATTTAAGCAATGAATGCAGCAATAATGAAAAGTATCAGTACAGTAGGAGGGAAGAAAAAGAATGAGAAAGTTAAAAATCGCAAGGGTCAGTTCATTATTAACTATGTTGCCCAAATGCTTCTGAACATCCAGTTTCCCTTAGTGCTCAGTTGTTCACATAGTCAGATGATCGAAACGAAGTCTAATTAAAAACTTGGACATGATAAAATGAATATATACTTGTCACCCTGAATTTTTAAGCCTTCTGATAAGTTGTAGCTTGGAGCCCGTTTTCCCATGGTTTTTCATGTAAATAACAGGTGTTGTTTTCTAACTAGCKTGGATGTTTACATTCTTCTTAGTGGGATGGATTTCCTTGACAAGCATGTGTATTAGCCAGTGTGTGTGTAGAGGTGGGAATTTTCTCACCCAATTAGAACTTTTTCCTTTTCCTGTATTTAAGAACCCCAATTTTATTAAAGACTCTTTTTTCTTTTCCTTTCCCTCGTGATTGCTGTGTTGTGCCGTTCTTTTGTGTAGCAGTGCGACATATACTGATGCCAAAATTAAAGGAATAGCAGTGAATCAATGAATGCACTAGTTTCTTTCTATTTTATTTTAAAAGAGATGTTATAAAAAATGAAAATGTTGAGTAAACATTGCTGTAAAATGTCACATTTTTAAAACTRTGAAAATAAGTTTTTATAAATCTATTCACTAATAATATTTAAATGGTAAAAATCCCGTTATTTCCCATGCTGTTACTGCTTTTAAATGTACCACCTGAACATTYCAGTTAAAAACCAGTGAGCTCCAAGTGGAATATGCAGTTTGGGCTTGCACTTTCAGGTTCCTCTGACAGCCTTGTACACAAACATTCCAGAGCACCTGGAGAGGCCCCCCACTTACCTGAGGGTGGAGGTGGGCGCTGGGGAGGAGCAGGACGAGCAGGAGGAGCCACGGGGCGGGGCGGCGGGGGACGCTTCGGCTCCAGGCTCTGGGGAGCCTCCTTCTGCTGGGCACCAGCCTGGAGTTCAGCTGAAGGATAGGACAGAAAGAGTGCAAAAATTAGTGTCTTGGACATCCTAAACACAGCAAAGCTTTTCTAATAGCAGGTTTTTCCTCACAGAGAGGACTGTCAGTCCCCAGCCTTGGAAACAACGACCTGGAAGTTTTTGAGAGAGGGAAACAAGAGGAATGAACCAATGATGAAAAGAAACAGATTTCTTAAACCAAAACTTTTGCCTCATTTGTTTTAATAAATTTACATTTTCCATGAAATCCTGAACAATCTTACCAATTGCAGCATTCCAAATTTTGATTTTGACCCTCACCTGTGAATTAAGTTCTCTGGAAAAAAATGCTAGAAAGGGAATTCTGAAGGCATTTGAGCAGTTAAAATCAACTCAATCAGAGGCCATTCCAAACACCATCATTGCGTTCATATGTTCACTAAACCATTTAAAAGAAGGCTGTGTTTAAACAGAAGTTTTCATATTGTGCTCCCAGTTTACAAATGTACTGATCACAGTATCTATCTTTGAGCTGACAAGAGTAGGGATTGCCAGGGGCTGTATTCCGAGGGTATGACTGGGGTGAACCAGGATTCTACAGATGCGTGGCACCAGAACTTGTGAGTGGCAGTTGCTGGGGCAGTGCAGTACACACCAGGAGTGGACACAGGGGGTCCAGGAGTTTTCCCTGGGGCTCGGCTGGGCCTCACCGGGAGTGCAGGTCCGTCCGAGAGCGTTGGGGACTGGCAGGGGCTGGAGCGCGGTGAGGAGCTTGGGGACGCTCCCAGCCCCGAGCCCGATGTCGGCTGCAGGTGCTGAGGGAGGATTTCCTCTACTTCAGCACTGTAGTCATCGATGTCTCCTACAGAACAAGCCCCAGAGAAAAAAAGCACATCAAAACTGATTCTGGGCATGGGATTTGATACAAGAAAAGCCCCAAAGTTCCAAGGAATTAGCACAGCAACCTAAGTATGATTCTTGCATCCCAAAATTACACATGCAGAATACATATATATTCAAACCAGCTGAAAATATTTCAAATGTGTAATATATATCACAGATATTTATTAGAGGTAATTAAAACAGTGTGGTAACTGTGAAGTGAAGTTGAATTATCTAAGAAACAATTAGCTTTACAGGTTATTTCCTTGCAATATTGAAGCTTGCAATATGGCAAGCTTCACTTGTTCTTCAGAAGGCTGGGCAGGGGATTTCAAGGTATCTGTTATTTGTAATAACTTCTGCTTGCAAAAGGTGGARTGCACCTTTTAAAAAGGCTCAAGGATGTGCTTTTGAAGATTGAAGTCGATTTAGAATATATTTAAATGTAGACAAGAGTGAAGCAGATTGTCGAGATACTCTCGGAAATAATGTGATTTCTAATCTGTTTTAGATGGACATAAACTTGTTAAGTGTTTATATGTGCATTAAATTAACCACATGATTTAGGACTGTAAGCATTTCAAAGTAAGGAATACTTTATCTCAATATACCTTCCATATCATAGTCTGCAGTAACCTCAGCATCTTCACAGAGCAAAGTGGAGCTTGTTGATGAAGGCAGCCCAATATTAATCTTCTCTAGATTAATTTCATCTTCCAAACTTCTAATCCAATCTGGATTTTTCAAGTTGATGTTTATAATCCTTCCTTGTAGCTGAATTGTCAAAAAAAGGTATGCACAAAACAGAAGCTAAGAGTAGGAATACTAAAGCTCAGCATTTTAGATTTAAAAAGGAAAAAATAATTCCTGAAAATATCACAAATAAGGTTATTGGAATTTCTGCACCTAAACAAAAATAATTCTGATTTTCACTTAATTTTGATAGGTAACTACATTTATGTAATTTAACTGTTCAATACAACAATTTAATTTTTCTTTTTTGAAAAAACTAGCAGCTCATCTCCTACGGTTCTCCTTTCAGTTAATCATGAAGTTTCTGGTTTCTTTACTCTAACAGAAACACTATTATTTATAAAGAAAAACAGACCTGCTTATAAACTACATGAATAAAATCATTTTTAGAGGCTGGCACAGAGCAAGTCTTCATTCTGCAAACTGACATTCTACCCAGAGCCCCTTTCCTGTATGGACTGCCAGTGACATCTCAGCAGATCCAAGGATCCATCTGCAAACATCACTCATTCTAAGCCTTAACAGCCACAGACTAGTAAAAATCTGAATGTCAAAAGTTAAATTTTCACAAAGATTAAATACTGACCCCATATAAGTCAATGCAAGTTGAAATATTGACATTTTCCAGAGTTTGCAGCACAGAAATGCTGATTTTTAATAACTGCAGGCTATAAAGATTTTAAACTGATTCCTTCAAGAAACTAAACTCTGCTTTTTAAATCATAAAAACCCCCAAACAACTGACTTAATGAAGATGTCTCTAAGTAGGAGATTTTAATTTCTCTAACAATACTCCTCCAAAAAATAAATTAAGTTTGATACTTCTTTTATAAGGCTTTTGAAACTCAACATACTGGTATGTGGCTATCAAAARAAAAAAAAAAAAAGAAGATGCAACAGTCTGGTATAGAACAGAAAAAACTAAGAATCAAAGACAAAACTCCAACCCACTCAAGAAGACTTAAAAAAGCTGGATTTCCTCTTGTTATACAAAGGTTCAGTCATTTTTACATTACCTCAATGCCATTCAAATTCATAACATTCAGAGCAGAGCTTCCTTCCAAAAACGTCACCCACATCTTGTCTTCCACAAACCTGTCAAGTTCATTGGAAACAATAGCCAGCACAATACCACAACACAAGCCTAGTGAAAATGCAACATCCTCATTTTCAGTTCATTTGAGACTACAAACCTAATTCTAGAATACAAAATTTGTATAAAATTCTCAAAAATAAGAGTATCTGGAAAAATCATACCTGAAAACTGACACACATACAAGTATGTAAAATGAATTCTAAAGACGTTTAAGTTGAAATTCAAATGTTAAAAATGAAACATCATAACTGAAAMGCTAGCTAAAGAACTAACTTCATTCAGGAAACTGGTGAGAACAATGAAGATGATTTTTGGGCCCGCTCAAAGATAGGACAAAGGGGGAATGGCTTCCCACTGCCAGAAGGTAAGATGGGATACTGGGTAAAAATCTTTCCCTGGGAGGGTGGGGTGGCCCTGGCACAGGGTGCCCAGAGAAGCTGTGGCTGCCCCTGGATCCCTGGCAGTGTCCAAGACCAGGTCAGAGCAACCTGGTCTAGTGGAAGGTGTCCCCATGGCAGCAAGTGGGAGTGGATGATCCCTTTCAACCCAAACCATTCCATGATTCTATAAGCAGAGATTAAAAGTAGGAAGTTTTTTTTTTAACCTTATAAGTGTAACTTCGCCATAGCTTGCAAATTTTTGAAGAAGATCATCAATCAAGTTATCATCAAAATAGTTTTCTTCTGCTGAAGAACTTTGRATGGAGACCATCACAGTACCATCAGGTGGTCCTTGCATAGCAATCACCTCCTTATACACTTTTTGTCTCTCTTCTGCTTCAATTTCAAATATGTCAATGTCAATCAGTGCAACTACAGGCCTTGGAAAAAACAAACAAGAAAATCCTGTCAGCAGAGCATCTGAGCAACAAAATACACAGCACGAATATTAAATCTTAGGAAGTAATGTATAAAATTAAACTGGAACCTATGATCAGATGTTTTCAGCTCTGCTCTTCCGTAGTGCAACAAAGTGCCAGGATTCCATGTATAAGGGACATTACTATCACTGTGAAAACTTGCATTCAGGAGATCCAGGTCTTCAGCTACAATCAGCAATGAAAACAGAAGAGGAAGAATATTATTTGTAAAAAGGAAAAAGAGAAAGTAAATCCAAACTGAGACGCCCCCCCCTCGACATTCCTTTTCCACTCCTCAGATGTCAGTAACTGGGCTCCRATTCACAGCCCTCTCTTCAGCCTCACTGTGCTTACTGAAGGTCTGGTACAAGTGCTCTGTCTCCAGCYGAGCCAGGAGCAGGAGCTCAGCATCACTGGCACTGTGACCATCACTGAGTGGATCCCCTAAGTCCCTTCAGGAGTATCTGAACAATGGAAGGAGGCCCCCGTACCCGATCGGTCGAAGGGCCACTTCCTCCTCCTCCACAGGATGCGATCCGTCCACGCCGGGGTGCGACACTTCTCACTGGTGTCATAGTCATCAGAGAACAGATCATACTTGTATGTAGGGGCAAAATTGATCTTCCCTTCCAGAAACCCCCTAAAAATCTGTAAAACCACAGGGCAGAAACAGGTGGGAAACAGTGTGGAACTGATCAGAATTCTCTATTCTAATACTGACAACCTGTATAAACATCTCAAAATAAAATTTAAAAACCTGTTATTTGTTAAAATGGATTCCTCTCCACATTTTGTCTGCTGAAACATTTGACACTATGATTAAACAGTGACCCAGACAATCATCAATGAAAAGAAGTATGCCAGTAGTTGTATCTTTAAACCCCAGCTTACAACCTACTGTTGCTTCAAGGTCATTACCAACTGGAGGTCACCAAGAACACTGATGATGTACCACAACATTTTAATCTGGTGCTTAGTTGTTCCTGTGTCAGTAAAAGTTGGGAATGAAGGTTTACATTTTATCTTTCTGAATATACCAAATGTTCTCACAAACTCACAGACTCACAGATTGGTTTGGGTTGGAAGAGACTCTAAAGATCATCTGGTTCCAACCCGTGGATGCTGTTCCCTAGACCAGGTTGCTCAGGGTGCCATTCAACCTGGTCTTGAACACTTCCAGGGGAAAACTGACACAAGAAGTCCCCTCAAATAAATAGGAATTAAAAAAACACCAGCTGTTAAAATAAAATAAAGAGAGAAAAAATATCCAGTGTTTTGCCTCTTCTTCTGGTGCAYGATACCAGCACAAATGGAAGGGAACTCTAAATCAGCAAAAGCATTGCTTGTGACCCAACTGCTAGCGAGCAGACAGAGCCAACAATAGAGGATTCTCTCTCTTTTTATCATACACAGCCTTCCCACACAGAGTGGCAAAGGGAGAACTAGAAACCCTACAAATCTATGAAAATGTAGCTTTCTTCAGACTTTGTTATTCCACATTTTCTTTGCAAATAGAAAAGCTACCATTTGGACTACTCCTTTTCCCAACAGTAATAGCATTAGACCTATTACAAGTTAACTGAAGAGCTACATTACCAAACAATACAAACATTCTTATAAAATAGTTACATTTGACAAAATGAAAACAATTATCATTAGAAAACTCCATGCTGAGGATACAGATTTACAAGAGCATCACAGAATTGCTCAAACCAGTAAAAAACCAGAAGTATTCTCCAGTATGGTGATGTTTGTACACACCTGTCCAGAGTTTTTTTGATTGATAAGCTGGTCTCCTGCTATGAGGGGATCCCAGTTCTGCTGTCGTATTAGGTCCTTCACCTCCTCATTAGGCAAATCTATTCGATAATTGAAGTCCCCACACCAAAAAATATAGTCATGGGAAAAGAGCATCCTTCCCTGTAAGGCAGCAGCACACACAGGAGTTAAAAACAGCTGAGTGACAAATTTACTACTTAAAGGTCCAGAAATTCAGTTTCTGGCTGTGAAATATGTATAATTTCTGGGTGATGAAGACAACTGAAATACATCCTAGTATTTATTGTCCGCATGGTGAGAAAAACACCATCAACAGTGCRGTGTTGACAACAGTGTGACGTTTACTTATGGAACAGGAGAGAAGTAACATTTCCTATGGAGTTTCCATCTTCTAAAGAAACACAAATCGACTGAATTGGATTCTAAAATTCTTCATCTTCGTACTCCTGTTTTAGAAGTCTGCTCAAAGGCAATGGCTGCTGCCTGTGTCAGAGGAGAACAAAACATCCTCCTGGCATGTTTTGTTCTCCTCTGGCACTTTGTGGCAGAGTCTCCTGACAAACTGCAAATCCAGAGTTTTATCATTCAGATTTAACTGAAGACTTTTCAGTTACATCTGATTTTCATTGCTAGAGACATTAGTTTATATTAGTTATAGAGGGCTTTATTAGTTTAAACAACGCCCAGGGTTTAGAATGAGAATTTTAAATTCYCCCTTTGCTTTGATTTTTCCACTGCCCATAAGTAAAACCAAGCAGATAGAAAGGCAGATTGAAATAGCAGCATTTCAGAAACTGCTGGATACAGCACTTGCTAGGAAAACCGAAACATGACATTGGGGACAAATTTAGAAAATAAAAACAACCCTGTAAAATAAGATGTAAGACTCTTGCACAGTGCCACAGAAATGAACAAATTCCAGTTTGATCACAAAATTTAAAACAGCTTTAAGTGTCAAGGAAGCATTTTATTGCACTGATAACACTTTCAACTTGGTGTGTGATAATGAGAACATGGCATAGAATCATTCCTATGTCCTGAGAACAGTCCTGTTTCCCCATTTTTTTTTCTCACAGGTGATTGTCTCCTGTGCCTACCAAAGTTCCACTGCATGTCAGGGATCTTTAAGGTCTTTTTCCTAAGCGAAGTCCTTGATTCCAAATGCAAGTGAACTCATGTTTCATCATCTCATCGCACTGGCAAGGTCTATTCTTTCTGCAGTCTTCTATTTTAATAAACATTGTGGGAACTCAGTTACCGCTGAGATATCTAACCCAAGGAAATCTGATTTCCACAGGAAACTGGGGAGAGGGAAAAGTGCAAATGGAGCTTTGGAATGGCCCTGCTGGACCTCCAAGAGTTTCACTCTTCCTTTGCCATGGAGTTGGAACGCCGTGCTTACCATCGGAAAGCCAAGCTTGCGAGATATTTCCACAAAGTCTTCATTTCTCTCCTTGACTTGGGATTGCCCTGCAGCAAAATGACTGCACACAAAGCATAGGCTGGAGGTGTGGAATAGCATCCGAATGGCCACAGCACCTTTGTTCCCTGTGGCTCCTCCCATGCCAGTCTTGACAGTATCCACAGCAACATCCCTGAAATAGTGAAACAACTATTAAACCTTCCAGGAACCAGACACAGATGGCTCTGAGTGTGACACTGGGCTGGGAGGGACATGCTGTTCTCCCAGCCACAGGGCTAGTTTTAGAAAGTTCCAACAGCCACTGAGCAGTAACAAGAAAAAATGCCTTTTCAAGCTTTCTGGGCAACCAATGAGGCATTTAAAAACCACGATAAAAGAAACTAAACAACTACTTCACCAGAAGGTGGAATAGCTCTTTCAGAGCCCCACATAGCTCTGAGGACGTGTGGCTGTTATCTTCCAACACAAGGCAAGCTTGAAGGTGACCCAGGCTGGAGACAGCTGTGCTCACTGACCTGATAAAGGGAGCGTGCTGGGGCCTGATGAACACGAAGAGGCAGACGCCCACCAGCTGCTCGGAAGCCAGCAGCACGTACTTGTAATCTCTGGAGATGGTCTTCTGCAGCTCAGCAGCCCAGAGCTTCTGATTGGTGGTGCTTGGCAGTGGGATCAAAAACACCAGGTTGGAAATAAACCAAACTGAGCAGGTTTCTAGCTGCTGATTGAGCTGACTAAGCTACATCTAAGAACCTCAAGTAAACCTTGAAGCAGTAAACCAAAGCCAAGGTGGGAATGGTGCTCAAATGCTTCCCAGCAGAGACACAGGCTCTAGACTGTCATGACATAGTTGTTCCATATTCAGTCTCTACAAATGTTGCCTCACTTTTCCCAACACCACTGACAACTTGAGGACCCATGGCTATCTTTGCTGTATTGACAAGCATAGACTAGAGGAGCAAAACCTAGTAATTGTTTTAGTGAGTTACTTCCTAGCCTAGAGATCAGCCAATACTGGAAAAGAGGTGTCCACAGTCTTAGACCAAGAAGAAACATTCTTAGAGACCTAACAGACTATGGTTTTCAGAGCCAGCACTGGATAGGAATGAAAAATACCAGGCCTGGAAACAGCAGTAACTACAAATAGGGTGAAATTAGGGGATGACAAGCTGATACCTGGCACCCAAAAGGCAAATATCTGCACAAAGGCTACAGCATTATAAGTTTTAGGTGCTCTTCCCAATACGTTAAACCTTTCCTAACACCAGGAAACATGTAAAGCAGGCAGAGAAAACAATGGACAAAGGGAATATGGTCCTAGGACTACAAACACATTTACCACTGGCATCACCCACCACTGCGAAAAACGTATTTCTATAACCCAGTCTGCTGGGGGTGAAAAATCCCAACTCCACAGTAACCTATCCAAGCCATAAATGGAATGGAAGTGAAAACTAACAGTGTGGAAGGAAGTCTTCCTTTATACAGACCACAAACTGATACATAACAGCATACCAACAACATGGTTTTGGAAATATTTTCACAGGTTTTGCTGTTCCCAGCAACACAAGACACAGGAACTGAAGAACACTGCAAGCATTGGAGAAAACAAAATTTTAAATAATGAATCAGCCAAACTACTGTGTGTATTGGATCACCCACCTGGCATTCACAATGTTTCCTGCATTCAACTCCACCATTTCTTCAAATCCAATGGCAAAAATGTCCACAGGTTTGTTTTTGCGGTCTTGAGGTAAACAGGGAAAAAGTTACTTTGTGTTTCTAATTAACTTAAGAATCAAGACCTCATAGATATATATTCATTTTTAGAAAGAAATTCCTTACTTGGAAAGAAATTCTTCCCTGAGAGGGTGGTGAGGTCCTGGCACAGGGTGCTCAGGGAAGCTGTGGCTGCCCCTGGATCCCTGGCAGTGCCCAAGGCCAGGTTGGACATTGGGACCTGAGCAGCCTGGCACAGTGGAAGGTGTCCCTGTCTAGGGCAGGGGGTGGGAATAGATCTTTACAGTCCCTTCCTACTCAGTTCTATGCTTCTGTGATACGCAGTCTACTTAGAAAAATCAGAGTTTTCAGGAAAAAGTAATGACAGAAGACAAATCCTACCCTGGAATTCGTGGATCCCAGCTAACTTTGGTGCATCCAGGAGCCAATCAGTGAGGGTTTGATTTCTGAAGGCAATACTCCGGAACTGCTTTCCCCCATTGACATTCCACGTCCCAACACAGACCCGGATTTTTTTTGGTTTTGCATACTTGTAGAAGTTCTCACACATGCTCTTCAGTACTTTTACAGATGCTGCAAAAACATTTGAAAATACATTACTTCTACAGCAAATGTTTCAGAAAACTTGGCACTGAGATCTTTCCAATGTACGTGCACGGACAAAGTTAAACTGTGAAAGCACAAGGAATGCAGCTTTCCCAGGGGAAAGCACCCTCAGAGACCCATTACTTTTGTGGGTAAAACACTGACTGAAAAACAGCAGCAATTTGTTCCACATTATATAGAAAGAACTAATACATGAAGGAAACCATTTTCATGTTTTATAAATATCTGCTGTTCTTTCATCTCATCTGACTCTCTAAGGAAACCATAATTTTTGGTACATATCAACAAAGATACCTATCTCATTTTCACAGATTAAATTTATGATATCCAATCTCTGTTACAGAGCCAATATGCAGATATATTAATTTCTGGAATTGTAAAAGTTGCTGATACAAGTACTAAAACAGAGAAGGTACATTATTTCATCGTACCAGAGTACATTTATTCAAGCCCCAAATCTGAATTATTTTTAGGTCCGTTGAATTCTTAAAGAGCTGCTTTGAGGACAGTAGGCTGGGATTCAAAAAAGTTAAACTCATTTCTCTGTCCCATCAACCTTTCTCTGTGCCTTGTTTTTTATCTGCCAGATGAAGAGAGAGGAATGACCCATATGGAAAGGACATTGAGAGAAACACAGAAAGAAAAAAGCTGATTCAACGGCCAGGTACTTTACCTAAGTTATATTATTTTACCTATTTTGAATGTTCTCTTGGTTATTAGACTCCAAAAGAACAATATAAACAATATTATATTGAATTCTTCCCTTCATTTCTTGCTGTCTTCAAAACTAGTCAATTACTGGGAACAGTATTTTCATTTAAATTCCCCAAATAAGATGATTCGTGAGTTGTTGCTGTCTTTTCAGTTATTCTTTTTAAGTTTGTCATCTTGGCTACCTGGTTAAAACAAAAATTAGGCATTCCCTATCCCTATTGGGTCTGAAAAAAAACTGGAAGCAAGAGAAGAAAAAAAATGGTGTTTGCTGGCTGCAAATGCTTTCCCTGCTGAACAAATCACACATCCATAAATGGGCTAACCACATGGAAAAGACAATGAAGTGGCTGGTGTCTCCTTGGGGTGCTCCAAGCAAATTATGCTTGGGATCATGCTTTCCTCATCAAAATCCAGGGAAATGAAGTCTAGAAAACAGCAAGGAGCCAAGGGTAGACTTGAGCCCTCCAGGTGAGAGCTTCTGACCCACACCCAGGTGATTACAGCCAGGGTGTCCAGCACATGCCCAAAAGGCCACAGAGAGCAGAGGAGCTACCTCAGCACCTGGCCACTGAAGGGAAACAATCCCAGGGATGCTGCAGCCACAACACATCCAGAAACCCAAACCATCCAAGGGTTGAGTCCCAGGAACCCAAAGCAGCACTGCAGGGGCTGTGCAGGCCTGCAGAGATGAGCCTCTGCAGCACCCTGAGCAAGCTCCTGATGTTGTTATGAGACCCTAATGTGAAAAGCTTTAACAGGTTAGACTCTAACTTCAGAATTGAAATGACAAGCTTATTACAAGCAAAAAATGTGCATCTTTAAACTAGCAGTCTTCCTAAATTGCAGAATGACTCCTTTTATAAAGTTGAATAATTAAAAATAAACATTTCTACTGCTTTCCAAAATACTGAGTGAAGCAAGGGCTTTTCAGAGCTGCTGAGACTATGATTTTCCTACATATTTCTAGCTATTTATCTTTTCAGCAAAACTATGCCTCATTCTACAACATCAGAAATCCAGTCAGTTTCATTTTCTGTTATTTGCAGCAAAAATACTTTTGATTGCTGCTCTTACTAGGCAAGTAGAAATTTGGAAATCAGTTCAACAAAGGGAGTGTTAATTTAAAATTCTGTTTGGGATATTCTGTGCAACTGAATGGAACTCTTGGAACTTGATGGAACTGTTTTACTGCAACACCCAAATTCCTGCAGGAACATTTCAATATATGCAATTCATACCCAGGTGAAACCCTGAAATGCTAAAAAATCGTTGATTTGTAACTCTTGCAAAAATAGGCATTCTAATAAATAATAAAAATTAGACTTAAATAATAATAACAACACATATTTATGAACATATAAAAATAGTTGGGTCTTCTTCCAGAGTTATAAGATAGAAGGTAATACCATCAGTGAGAATGTGACTGGTCATTCCAATAGGCACTTGGTTACATTGACAAAATGCCAAGGAATCACTTAATTTCAGACATGTTTCTTGTGACTCAGATTTCATTCTTTAGATACTTACTAAGAGTTAAGTAGGTAGAGCAAAACACATAGGAAAAGCAAATTGGCAGATGTAAAGGCTGTTCAAATTTGCTCAAYACACAGTAAAATCTGAATTAATAATATTTTAATTTCAATAATGGTTTCTGGGAACAAGAACATGAAGTGCTGCACAGCTGACAAGTTTCCTGCATGAACACAAGCATGTGGAACCTAGCAGCAACTAAAATGAAATTACAAATTATTCTGAAGAATTACACCTTTTATACTAAACAAAGCAAAAATACAGAAGCCTCCAAATCAGATAAAAAGGAAAATTCCTTTACAGCCAGAGCATGTGCAAAAATAATTGCACATGTGAATTGGCTACCTCATTTCTTAACTCGCACCCAAACTCAACTGCAACATTTTTCACCTCTTATATTCTCACTTTTCTTGGATTCAGGGATGTTAGGGCACAGCAATGCCAGATCCAAACACCACCAGGAAAATGTGAGTCCACAGCCAAATATTACACAAACAGACAGAAGAAAAGCCAGAGGACAACAACAGCTGGTAAGGTATTCACAGTTTATTTTACTGTACTATACTATACCTGATTGTAATGATTGCTCTGAAACTACGGATGCAGTAAGAGGGAAACAAGAAAAGATTAGTCAAATAAGTCATTGCTTTTTAGATTTTCCAGCAATGTGTGAGACAACATGCTGTTAATACACAATTTATTACACATAACCATTTGCATCAGTTAAAGTACATGTTTTATGCTGCAAAACCTACCAAGTTTCACAACAGGATTAGCAAATTTTCTTTTCCTCCTTTATTAATAATGGATTCACATATGTTGAAGCACCCCACTGCTTAACTTGCCATCTATCAGAGAATACAGAGAGATTTCAGGGAAGAGGGACTATTGCATCTCAGCTGTCAAGAGCTGCAAATACGAAAAGGACAGCTTGCCTTCCCAGATAAAGTCAGAAGAAATGAAAACAAATTTTAAATAATTTTGAGGTGAGGCCGATTCAACAGGTTTCAGATGTTAAGAAAAACCACAATAACGTGAAAAACCTTGTGCTAAACAAATGGGACAAAACCCCTCCCTCAGACTCCAGACTGGGATGTGGAGCCTCAAGATGAAAACTACAACTGGGCAACGATTTTCTTCTTGAGCCAGAGATTTGCACTGAAGCTCTGACATATTTTTCCTCATTTTACATTAAGATGTGTCCGGGAGAAGGGAAAAAAAATGAAAAGAAAATTTAAGAATGTTACTAATCCCTAAAAATTACAGTAATCCAGAACATTACAACTGGGATCATGGAAAGAAGACTCAAAGTTCCTTCTTTGCCCAAATATGAGCTCCTGTATTTTTGGTGTCCCAGGAGAGGATGAGCACAGCCCTGTGACTGACCAGACCTGCAGAAGATGGAATTGACTGCAGTCCTGGGGACCACAGAGGCTACACCTCCTTGGGAATGCTGGTTCAGCACCCTGTTCTCTCAAGGGGAGCCTCCTTCCTGGTACCAAACCCCCAACACGCAATGGCTGCTCTGCACAAGCAGAGTTTCTTATCGAAATCTCTCTGGTTTTAATGTAGAACTTCACCCACAAATCACAAACAGGTAAAGCAATTTCTGCAGCACATTACTTTGGCCCTGTTAGTAAAGCAGAAGTAGCTTCCATTTTTTAATAAGCCCAGAGAACATAAAATAGCATTTATACTTTCCAACAGTGCTTTGAAAACAAACTCTATACAGCTTTCTTACACCAAATAGTTATCAGAGATTAAAATCCTGAAAGACACATACCGCGTAAACTGCTGGTGGTTAAGAGAGCCCGTGCTTTATCTGCTAAATCACTATTTAGGGTATTTCCCAATAACAAAACATCAATGGCCTCCTGCTTGGAGCTATCAAAAAAGTTATTTTGGATCGTTCTGGTCACAGAACGAGCACCATCCTTCAGCTTTCCAGCCTGTTAGGGAGGAACATGTATAAAATATTTTACGTTGGACACTGCTCACAACACATTGGCAATATTCAGTAGAAACACGTAAACTGTGGTCATGATTTTAAGGGCTATTGCAATTTTCTTCTTTAAGTACTAAACCAAGTTGTCTGAGCCTACTGTGCTACATGTGCTTTTCCCCCACCCCCAAATGCTAAAAAACACAGTAATACCTACAAGGCCTATCTCACAAGCAGATAGAAATTCAACTGAATAAAATAAAATACTGCAGGGAGGGGAATTTTTTTTTTCTTAAACCCTAGGTCATTAAAATTAATTTGATACTGTGCCATGTTTAGACCATGACAGGGATTTTGGGCTTCTCCCCAAATAGTGAGAGATGAGCAAGCACTCGAGTCCTAATGCCATGATATATGAATATATGTTTATGCACTCAGGAGTTAAGAATTCGCATTCTGGAATATCCATGTTAAAAACAGAGAGAGCTTCGACTTAAGACCCCCCCTTAACTTGTTGCAATAACATGCAAGTCTCATGCAGCATCCCAGAAGGAACACAGACACTAATGCATGGCTGCAGACACACCCAGACACTGTCCCTGCACACTCTGGCCTGACTGAACCACAGTCCAGAGGAACAGTGTTCAGCCACCTGGGCTAAACAAGAGTCTCCAGAAGGACATGCTGCTGATGCAGAGGTTCCCGAGGGTCACACACACCTAAAGGATAATGTAATTAGCACATAATGCAGTCAGACACTCGATTCCAACCTGGCAGTGTTGATTGGGGCACACAAAAACACCTTTCTGATTACAGGTGCTGTTGCATGTGCTTTGCCTGTGAGGCGTCAGTGAACACACACTGCTGCAGGTACATGAAATACAGACTGTGATCCATCAGGGATGCTGCAAGGTATTGTGTGACTATAAAAAAATACTCCCAAGTTTACAGCTTGCATTGTCCATGGAAGCCTCTTAAACGCATGAGGAAAGAAGGCAAAAGCTTAACAAAACTACCCTAGGATTTAGTTCTGTGAACTGTACTGGACAGTGAGACAGAAGTTACTCTTTTGGCAAGGCTGAATGACTTTGCAGACAATGGGGATGAGCTGTAGGGAGCACTCTGTTGCAACAGGATTTTGATGGGATACACTCCCTCCCTAGCAGACAATGTACAACTGATGATCCAGAAAGCCACACTCACCATTCACATATCAGGCAATTAATTGAAAGGAACCCCAAGAAAGCAAAAGAAAGAGCAGGTAAGGAGTTAGATGTAACAAGCATTATAATACTTTTAAAAGAACTGCTTTTCAGTATAGAAAGGTATATTAACATACTTAAGGTTAAAATAATTTTCTCCTGTATGAAATTTCTGTATTTTTACTTGTAAGTATTCTTGGCCTTTGAAGGWTCAGACTGACAAGTAGGAAATGGAACAATTTCAGGCATCAAACTTTTCATTTGAGAAGTGAGAATCCAACTTAAAAATTGGATTATACTCCATTTTAAAATATATACTCAGAGTACTCAAAAACATAATGAATCAGGTTTAATTGAAACAAGAGCAAGAATTGTAAAGCTTTGCAAGCATTAAAGATCCTCTTCGAATAGATGGGACTCGTGTCAGAGATGTCTGATTTGATTTATGAGATGTGGTACTAATTAGAGTTGTCCCAGGGCAGGGATCCCTGGGAATTATTATCCCAGAATTATTCCAAAGACAGCAGAGTAAATGTACTGTCGTGGTTTAACAAACTGAAACCAGGACAACTACTCTGTGTTTTAAACATTAAAAATAGAAATGTAAATACATTAAATGCATTTTTAAAAGTAAAAAATAAAAATAGCCAAATTAACTAGGTGAAATAGATAACTATTAATTGAGGAAAAGGAACAAAGAAGGTAGAATGGGAAAGTCAAGACAAGGGGAGACACTCCATAAAATACTTACTGCAGTTTTCCTGGCAGTCTAGGTGACATTTTTGTAAGAAAATAAAACTAAACATCTTGAACCAAATTCCACTCTATAGTAAAATACAAGCAATTCCCAAGTGAAGAATTCTTGTATGCACCAGTCAAGGGGCAAAATGAGCAACACATTTATTTGATTCTTTTGTGTATTTTACTGTGATACCTCCTTTGTGAGCAGAGAAGAACCCTAGCACAGTGTGAATGAACAAATGATGGAAAATCCAAAACAGTTGGCTRTGGGTACATAGGATATAGCATGGAATGAGAAGCAGCACATTCTTTAGCAGAAAGAACAGTGTGGAAAGACATTCTTGAAGGAACTAAGGGCAAAAATTGCTAGGGGTCAACATTTGTCTTGACACGTATCACCTGGCAAGGGACAGGATTAGAGAAACAAAAAAGCAACACCGTGAGAAAAAAAACCCCACAGCATTAGAAAATGGGAACAACTCAGGCACCAACCCAGGCAAAACAAGCTGAAGAGAAACATTACACTGTCACAGAGCATGGAACTATTCTCACAGTGTTAGAAAGCAGAGTAGAAACAAAATTTGGGTTCTTTTCAGTAACCGCAAAACTAAAAAGAAAAAGCTGGACAAACATGCGAACAAAACCCACCAGACTACAACCAGACCAATATTAACACTATTACACACTAAAAACACAAACAAATATTCCTTCCAAACACACTTGAAAAAGAGATATAGTGAATGGAACTGAAAGAATAGCAGGAGAGAATAGCAGAGAAAAAAGTAAAAATATTCAAAGAAACKAAAGCTGATTTGAACAGATATTTTTCTGAACTATGTTCTAAAGAAATGAAAAATTTCAGCCTTATCCTTTCACACAGAATGGTGTTATGTGGGAGGTARAAGCATGGCTAGGAAGGCATGTACAGGAATATCATCTGGTTATCAACAGAACCAACCATATTAAGTTAATTTTTTGGCTGGTTGGGTTTTGTTTGGGATTGTTTTAAGATTACAAAGAGCATGTTTTTTGAAGAAAAAAATCTCATCATTGCTATATTAACAGTAGAATTTATTAAAATCCACACTGAACACTGCTAAAGCATTTGAGAAGATGTATTTTACCTTTGCTTTTCCTTCAAGGGCTCCAGTTCCAGCATAAATTTTACTGACAGAATCCCCATTCACAGACCACATGGATCGGAAAACTTCCTGGAAGCGAGTAACTAACTGAGGCTTCTCAGCCAATCCCAACACCTCCAGCTGCTTTGTTAGCATCTGTAGCATTAGATCAGACAACATCAGCAAAAGAACCCAACAAACCAAACCAAAAACAAACCCTACTAGAAATATATTTCTTAAAAGACACATCCTATTTTTCAGTATATATGCATAGAACCCCACAAATCTTGGGTTTATATGCATTATTCTGAGCAAAGTGTCAGCACATCATGCTTGAAAGGYTGCATCATACAGGTAATTTAGCACCAATACTTCATTTTCCTTTGAAAAGAGGTAAAAATATGGGAAAAAATTATGTAGCTGATTAGCAAATGTTTTCATTTAAAGTTCACCAAACTAAATACAAAGCTATCTTCAAGAGTTTTCAAGAATCTTTAAAATCTTAGGGTGTCTGACAGCAAGAAGGAGCTTCAAATAATAGACACAGCCTCAAATAACAGACACAGAATGGCAAAGGTAAAATTCTGAAGGTTGGGCAGGAATCCACAAAAGGTACAAAAGGAAACTTGCAAAACAAAATTAAGAAGAAATAGACAAAAACTTTTAGAAATTGGGTGCATGGTCTTATAATTTTAGGGGGTCATCTGGAGTTCAGTACCTGTTATTTTAAGTATCTACTGTGTTAAATAAAGTAGGAAGTCATATCTCATTTAATAGAATTCTTAAATTAAGTAAGCAGTTCTTCAGGATTAACCACTTCCCTTCTTATTAATTAGTTTTATGCTTTTATCTCTCATACTTTAGCTGAAATCATACTTTAATTCTCACTGCTGAAAAATCTGGCAAATCTGGCACAACTGGTTTAAAAAAAAGTTGTATTTGTGCAGTTCTTAAAAAGATATGAAAGGAAAAACAGAGCTACATAGCTAAGTTTGACATCTAAGCACTCTACATCAAGAGTGCAGAAAGATACTCTTATGCCATTGAAAACTTGTGTTAAAGCAGCAGCCAAGCACTACAGATTTCAGAATCAGATATGTCTGTTCTGCAACCAATGCCTTTTAAGTTCTCACAGAAATTCCTCTCAAGAGGAGCAGTTTAACTAAATAAAATTCAGCAAACAGAAGGATAATGATTTTCCTAGGTTTGACCTTACAGCATCCATATTTTTTCTTTTTCAAACATGCTGAAGGTCTTCTCTCCGGAAGCCAGAACAAGAAACAGCTCACACTAGAAATGCACCAAGAAGTTCATCCACCCTTCCTAGGGAAGGTGGCACTCCTTTTACAGCCCAAGTGCCCCAGAAGCAGCAGCTGGATGTGGGTTTCCTACCTCCAAGCCAAAGAAGGCCTGCACACTGTTCGTTCTATCCAGACAGTCCAAGCAGTTGGTCCTGACAGTGCCACTCTGGGATCTATGCCAAGGACAACAGGAGAGGGAAAACAAGGGAAGTAACTCATTTAACACGCATCTCCTCAACAGAGGCAGTGATAGGGAGATCTGAACCAGAGCAGTACATCAGGACATTGTCAGCACAATGCTCCTGCCCCACAAGGACATCTATAAACGTGTTAGCAACAGAAGCCGAGCTTCCAGTGCTCACTGAGCACAGCTCAGGCTTTTTCTGAAAGTAACTTTAGTCCTTCTGCTTCAGTTTCTCCCAATCCTCCTTGCTTGCTTGGTTAAAGTGTTATGCAAGATTAAGGCTTCTTTTCAAAGAATTCAACTAACACACTTCCAAAAAGCCTCAGARACAAATAACTCTCAGTTACAACAAAAATGAGACAGCTCTTGAACTTTATTTAACTAATAGTAACAAGAATTTGTGATGTAACTAAAGCCAATTCCAATGCCACATTACTTGCCCATAAAAATAAAAAATAAGCCTCACCCCTTTAGCACAAGGGATGTTTGAGGCCCTCAAGCACTTAGAACTGCTCCCTTCCTTCAGGAGAAGCCCAGTAACTCCTGCTAGAAAGCTCTCAAAAGGATCATGTTAAGCAACGTCCATGTGCTGCTTGCTCAGCTAGGAGTGCAAAATTCTAATGACTGTCCCAAGGACCAGCACTCATCCCTTACTTTTGTCATTCCCACTACACACTTTGTCCACTAAAGTCAGTACGGTTTCAGACCTTTACTTAGAGACCTAATCGCAAACTGCAGAAAGTTCTGAATAACTTCCTTGAAGATTTTTTTTTTTTTGGCATTACTATGTCTGCATTTGATTCAAAATACAAAAGCCTGACAATTCCTGAAGGAGAATGAACTCACAAACATTACAACTGTATCTTTTATTAACACAAGTCTTTGAGCTGTTACAAGCCGCACATTTTTTTTGCTTTCGGTCTGTTGCATTTTGATTTGTCATGGCTTTATTTAAATCCCCCAATAAAAATAAAAATGCCACTTCTAAATCTTTTTAAATCTCCTCATCATTCAGCAACTCCTTCTCAGGGAGAACCTCACTCAGCACTTTGCTCTGCTTTAGTTAAAGGGAGGAAGGGTGCGGAAGGGAAAAGAGAAGGAATGTTGGCTACTTCTACCCCTGCTTCTCTTTTCCTGCTGAGATAAGCACAGCCTTTGCTCCAGGAGTCAGGAATAAGTACACAGCAGAGCAGCAAACATGCATCTCAGTCCTGCTTTGAGAGAAAGGAATCTCTCAGATGGGGGATCCAGGCACAGTCACAAACATTGCCCCGAACAGGAACATTGACAACACACTGAACATAGTACATTCTATCACTGAGGGAAATACTCAGCATGTGAGACAGGAAGATGGAAAAACAGTCATTAATTCCATGTGGCTGCCTGCTAGAAAGAGAACTATCGACCACTTTCACAAAATCCTGAGATCACAGGTCTGAAATGAATTCTTGCCCCTTGAATGTCTCACGGAGATCTTCCTTAGAGACTTTTAGAGCATACACAGAATGAGACAAGATCTTCCAGAGTAAAACAGGTGGCTCATATTTCAGCTGCTAAGGATCACCCAGGATACACTAAAACCACAATAAAAGAGGCAACATTCTTTCTYGTATCTTCTTGCTGAGGGGTGAAACACATCCTAGCACCACAATTTAATCTGAGGAAATGTACAGAAGTTATATACACAAACCTTTTCACTTCCTTTCCATCAAAATAAAAAAATCCACACTCCAAGAATTTCTGGACTTGAGGTTTAAGCACACTGTGTAGTTTTTCTGCCTTTCCACCTTTAACCATCTGATGATAGTCGAAGTTCACCATTTTGATATCAGCTGAATGTTCAGATGCTTTCAAATGGCTCTGGCATTGTAAATAGAAAAAAAAAAAAAAAGTATAACTATACCAGTACCTGAACATATAGAAGTAGGAGCTAAACAAGAGATTACAGACATTTTCAAAGTTGTTTTATTAGCTTTCTCTTAGGTAAAACAAAACAACATTTACCACCATTGAAACAAATCACTCAGAATTGATTAATATTTCACATGTAGTTTTGTTTTCCTTGTCGCAAAGTCAGGTTTTTCCCTTACTACCCCAGGGCCAAGGCAGCCCATGGCCTCTCCTGCTGTTCATTCACTTGCAAAAGGTTGTTGCAGTGAAACCCCTTTTCACCAACAGTTACTGACATGCTGGTCAGCAATGGGGACTGACTTAATACTTCAACTACTACTGATCAAAAACCCACCCAAATTATTTAGGTTGCTGTGGAGAGTGGCTCGAGCCCTAATAGTCCCTGAAAAACCTTCAAATGCCCACACAGTGTTTGTTGGCAGGTGTGGATGCACATCTGGGAATGCTCCTGTCTCCCACCACGAGAGCTGGACACAGCAAACACCCCAGTGAATGCCCCAAGCTGTTCAATCACTGCAGTACAAAGGGAAAAGGGAGAGGGGAACAACAGATGGCTACTGACATGTTCTCTGGCTTCAGACAGAACTCCAATGGTTGGTATTTATGAAATGCAAGGGGAAYTTTTCTTTTAAACTAACTAGTGGGAATTAATGAGAGTGGACACTTATAGTTAACATCTTCTGAACATTTCCTGCTAATCATGAAGCAGCTCCATATTGAAATTGATAAATTGTATTAAAAAAATAAAGGATATATCCATTAATTTCAAAAGAAATTTCCTCAGAAGAAACATCATGGCATTAAATATCATGAAGTACAATGTATTTATTCATCAATTTATAGTATAAAAAAGACTTATGCTTTCAACAAGACACTAGTAAGCATGAAATATGAAAATAACCTAAAATTCCTCAACATTGTCTACATTGCTGTTATAATTTTATAGCACAATAACCAATCTGAACAAAGTCAAACAGGAATTATGTAGAGAGCTTTTAACAATTCATTTCATATCATGCAGCTTGAACAGTGTTGTTATGATAAATCCAGTGCTTCAGCATACTGGGGGTTTGGTTTCCAAAGGCTATGTAAAAGCTTCATTGCAAACAAACAAATTCCAAGGATATGCACAGTGAAAGAACTGTCATACTCACCTGGAAAGCTTTGCTGAGCATGTGCTCCCCTTCTTTTGCCCCAAGTAAATTTACAATAATTTGCTTGCCATATAAATTTTTAAGAGTTTGGAAATGCCTGTTAACAGAAGAAAAATTCCACAGTCATCTTCTGGCACACAGAAAATTAACACCAACACCTGCAACACAGAGAAGCTGCCAAGTATTTAATACAAATTTTATTCACACTTTCCAACAAAGCCTTGAGAGGCATAAGCAATCCCCAGGAAGTTCCTAACTTTGCTGAATCCCACATTTGTACAGGCAAAGTCTCCCATTTGGAGTAACATATCCCTGTGATGCAGCAGAACTTATCAAAGTATGTAGTGCATTAGCAAAAGCTTAGATGTTTTTTACCTGTCAAAAGCTGGTGCATTGGCCTCGAAACCCCTTGACATCCTGACACGGTGGGATCCCACCTACAACACCAGGATTACATTAAATTGTTGTGTTTCGAGTAAAAGGCAAGTGAATGTTGCAGCACTTCTACTGCAAAATGCTGGCGTGTCTAAAGAACCTAGAGTCCGTAAGGCACAAACTTTTTTTAACCTTTCCTGTAAAAAATGTACCACAGAGTAGTTGCTGAATCGGTCCCTCTTCCAAGAAAATGGTGATGAAATTCTGTTACAGTAACTTCTGATCCTTATTGACTTCTTGAAAAGACTTCTTCTCAAGAACAATTCAGAAGAAAATAGTTTCTTTGAATGCCCTTAAATAACTCACTTAAAAGAGGAAAAGGAAAGACAAAGAGCAGACATGGAAAAAGGAATGGACATTCAAGTCATGTGCAAAGCAACTTTTAGACTTGAGCAGGCTTGGTGAGTTCCAACAGCACCAACATGCTCCCAAAGGATCACCTCATCCTCACAAGCAACTGTGAAGAAGAGCCCACAGGCTAGTAGATGATGCTTAAAAGGACATGAGTAAGAATTATCTGTATAATGAAATCTACTTCCTGCTTACCTGCAGTCCTGGCTGTTCCCAAAATAATGGAACAGATCCTCGAATCTGTATGAAAGATGACACAGAGTCATCCAAATATATCACCTGTTAAGGAAAGTAAAGCATAGTATTAATAATTATCACAGTGTGAGATTTTAGACTTCTTAGCCTGGAGCAAATAAAACATGGAGCATATAAAATATAATTACATATTACATATTCCACACTACAAGCTAAGATATTATTTCCAGGACTCTGAACAGTTCCTACAAAAAGTTCTGTCACTCTCATGCTCCCTTGCAGAATCACAATTCACAATGTGTAAGGAAAGGAAACACAGCTTTTATTATTTGGGCTTGAGTAACTTCTRCGCTAGGAGTAAGATGTTTTAAACAACTTGCTAAGACTTTCCTGCAGGAATAATTAAAATGAACACCAATGCACAGAAAATCGCCATGCAGCCTACTCAGAACACTTGTACAGATTTTCTGCATCAGAAACCAACATATCATGGTCCATGAAGCATCTACCAAAGGAAAACTGGAGTGGGTTAAGGCACCACAGCCATTCAGTGACATTGGCACGCATGTTCTGACTAACCTCCTGAAACTGGAGGTGTACAAGCAGAGCCCTTCCTGCATAAAGTCCTCCTTCAGTCATCTGGGTTTGGAAGGAGTCAGTGACTCAGCTAAAGAAACCTAGGAGCACGCACACAGCTGTGGAACAACCCTTGAGAATAGGCCACCGTGGAAAGTGAGCCAAGGAAAGCCAGCAGAGAAAGATTTAGCAAGTTCTCAAATTTCTGTATAATGAGGGCAGAGCTATGAAATCCAAGGCAGCAGCAAAATGACAGTGGCTTTACAAGCTGCCTTTCAGAGGAGCGTGCTAAGTGGAATGCTTTTATCTTCCTTGAGCTACAAGGTACCAGTGTTTTGGTATTTGCCAAAAATCCCTGTTGCCCGTTTCTTTTACTTTAGATCAGCTCAGGCCAGAAGTGGCACATGCTGCCATGTAGCTCAAGGGGCTCAGAGAAAGCACAGCTACCCCCAGGAGTTCAGCACCTTCTTAAGCTATTGCAACTGAGACACAGGCGTGTCCTGACCATAAGCCACAGTAAAAACCAAGATCATCAAATTACATAATCTACTTAGCTTCCTGATTTAGCATCAAAGAAACTATTCCAATATCTGCTGCCGGCAGACTTTACTAGTGATTTGTTGATTTAGAGCAGAAATCTATCCACGGGGGGCTGACACTGGCTTGTCAGCCCACCTACGGGCACTGGAGGGTAACACACCTGCTCTGTTTCAACAAAGTTGGCAACGTGGCCGTCATCATTTGTCCCGCGGACGTTGAAGCGGGTGCCAGCCCGCTCGCAGCTCAGCCGGGAAATGAGACAAGCCTTGGCCTGCTTGTGAGCTGCATAGATGGTCCTGATCTCCACTCCTCCACACATGAGGCGCAGCAGCCAGTCATCACAGTTCACACCGTAGTGCTTCAGGTGTAAGTGCAGGGACTGGTTCCTGCCAGGGAGAGAACAGCCATCAGATAACTGCAGGGAATTACAAAAATTCAGCTCCAACTGTTAAGCCAATTACCACCTCCTTACGTTTTACACCTACTAAGACAAGCAAGAGCCGGAAAATAGGCATGCTATACTTCTGTGATGTAACTCTCATTTAAATGTTCCTGAAATAGCAAATAGCATAAGAAAAAGATGGAGTGAAGCTATGCATTTCAATGACCTCAAAATAATAACCTTTATAGCCCTTGCTTGTCACCCACCAMCAACACTCCAAGCTTCTTTATACCTCTGTGCTCAGCCTTGTTTTGAGAAGCCAAAGATTACAGACTATAGAAAGCAAGACAGAATTCCAATGACAGGGTTACTTTTTTTGTAGTGTGTAAAGCACCATTCCATCTCACACCACCACAAAATAAAGCTAGAAAAGAAATTCTTATCAACAGATATTGAATACTTTCATTATATGCCACCATTATGTGCCACCTGACCCTAACCCTATGCTGCTTACCAGACAGGCTTCCAGGAACACATTTCCAGCCAACTGATTCTCAAATTTTTTTAAACACCAATTTCAAGTTAAAGTGCTGGTATTTTACACACTGCATGTATCATTCTCTAACACCGATTACTGTTCACATGAAAGGAAGATTCACAGTTTGAATGTACTGTGCATTTAGCAGCACTAATCAATGCTGCATTAAGTAAGACTAAAGTTTGGGTTTTGTGAAATTTTTTGTTTGCCTCATTCTAGTGGTGCTCGGCTTTTGATCTTCTTTGGAAACAAAAAGGGAGCAAAGTTTTCTGCACAGCACAGAAAAGCCAACTCCAAGAAAATGGCTGGTTGTGTCTCTGCTCCAAAAATTCTACTGGAATAGCAAATAGCATGTTCATTATAATGGTGGAAGTTCTTTATTTTTAGTCTTTCCATCCTAAACCTAAGTACACAGGTGCATTATAAAAGGACACTGAAAACAAGCAATATTCTTTCCCTGGGCACTCTTAGCCTGGATGTTTGGCACAGAAAACGCCCCACGAAGCTCACTGAAGTGCATACACAGAATATTTCCTGTTCCTGACTTTCAGTGGTTACATTTTCAGATCTTGGAATTTGGACATTCCAACCACCTCCTGTGAGGATTGGTTCTTACTGAAACAAACAGAACCAGGTAACTTCAGATGGTTTACAACAGGGGTCAGAATCAGCCCAGCTTATTTGGAGAYGGTCACAGGCATCCTTTCTCAAGCTTTGAAGCACTGACTGACCAATAGAGAGTCAAGTCTTTTTCCAGATGCATAGACAAACAGCAAGGTTTCTACAACCCCTGTAAGCCTACATCAAGGAAATAATGTTTCTGAAGACCTGAACTTATTTCCTACCTTAATAATTTTTTCTTATACCTCACTCTGATCAGATTCCTCTACCTGACCAAAACAGCAGCTAAGTCTAGAGAAGCACTGACTCATATGCCAGAGCTGGTTTGGTGTATTTTGGCCAGAAGAGGGGGATGGATGTAGTTTTTCACCTGTTCTAACAGTATAAAGCCAAGCCTTCAGCACCCATTCAAGATTCCTGGACACACAGAGTGTTTTTAACAAAGGCTGAAGGGAACAGAATTTCTGACATGTCAGTGTGCATTACTGGCATTATTTAAACTGCTGATCAGCAGAAACAGCAGTACTTCTCTCATCAAAAATTCTTTGTGTGAAAATATACTTCATTCAAGTGTATCCAGTGAAAGCATAGTGAGTGCAGCAGCCAAGAAAAGTGCACTTGGTAGCAGAGCCTACCTGCTCTCTCAACAAAACCAGCAATAGCACAATTTTCTAAGTAACAAAACTTTTGAAGGGCGTTCATATGTTGGAAACCCCCTTGGAATCTATCTATAAACACCATATCATTTTAGAATCCAGAATGTTCTAAAAAATAGTAATTTTTTTTCTTTGAAGCCTCATAATCACACCCATTTAAAAAACTGACACAACTGATGAAGAATTAAGAGGCATCAAAACGCAAACACAACATCACAGGAGATGTTCAGATAAAAATACAATATAAAGAGTGAAAAATCTGTGTTCTCCAATTAAGAAACTCCCAAGTGGTCACAAAAACATCCTGTCACTAGTAAGATACTCGTGACCCTTAGTGTTCAAGTAATGCTATTCTATCTCTTCAAGATTTGGGGGAGAAAGGTGTACACGTAAGAGCTGGGAAAAACAGGGATAAAAACTCGCCAGGCACTAGTTTGTAGAAGGATTCATTGCTCTATGCAACTCCTGCTGAACCAATTGTGAACTCACCAGAAGAACCTGTTGTCAGTGGCGTGCTCCTGCATGCTGCGGTGAGCACTGAGGCTCAGGTCCAGGCTGACCCCAGTCGCAGACCACGCGAAATAGAAGTTCCCGGAGTTGAGCACTTTGCGCACTTCTGAAATCCGGTCCTCATCTGTGGGCTCAGCTCGCAGTGACACAAACTCGGTGGAAGTGACTCGGAACACTTCTGAGTCCTGAATCTTCCCCACAGACATGCATCCCGTTACCAGAACCAGATAATGTAACAGTGTGTCTCCTGCGAAACAAACAAGAGCGCAGGTAAGAGAATGGATCTCAGCAGAGTGGGACTTGATTTATTTCTGCACTAAAGGCACACAAGCCCACCCCAGCTTGCCTGAAACACGTACAAAAAGAGCGAACGCCAAGAACACATTCCCAAGTTCTACAGAAGAAAAGGAGAAACCACACTGCAAAGAACAGGGGTTGCAAAAACAGAAGTTATTTTTGTCCACTCCCTCATTTCTGGGAGCGCTCCAAACTTGTAAGTTATTCTGCCAAGAGAAAACCAAACAAACAAATAGGAAAATGGAAGCCCTGTTCCTGTCGCAAAGATCCAGCCTTACAGAAGCACAGCCCTCTGCCCCAAATGAAAAATTCAAGTTTTACATATTTAACTCACCGAGGTTTAATCTCAACACACCCAAGAGCCCATAGGCATCCATGACTTTGGAGTACGTACTCTTGATGGTGTCTTTTTCTGCAGAAGCTGTGGAGAGAAAACAGAGCATTTGCTGATGCAAAAGCCCCGACACCACGGCAGTGAGAAGGAGCCACTCCGAACAGAAAACCTGAGGGTTACAAAAGCAGTGCTTACGTGACACTTCTGGAAAGGAATCAAAATGTATGAGCATATGGCACTTTATAATGTAAAATGATGGTTTGGTTCTGTGACAAAGTATGATCATGCTATGTTTTTAAGCAATAAAAAAAGCAAAACTTCAAGTAATATTAAAGAAGAACACTGGCATTTTTAACAACGTTAACTCTATAATAAGAAGCACCTACAGCACAGACAAATAAGATGTCTGAGAATGCTCTCCTGTAATTAAAATTAGTGCCTAATGTTGCTTTTTTCATGAAAAAATTACCCTTTTTCTCCAAAAAAACCCCATCATATGGCAGTATTATCTCTGAACAAGACTATCACAAGTCCATTTTAACTATCTTAGACATATATTCCAAGCAGATCAAAACTCTCGCAAGTCCACAAAAACTGGTATTTAAAAGCCATGTCTTAGATGAATTAGGAAAACACAATTTTCACAGACAGTTTTGAAAAAGAACAAACCAAAACTAACCCTGTCATATTTTAGAAGAAATTAAAGTATATCTGCCATTGCCCTCCTGGGAGTTAAGTGCACATTTTAGGCCTTCCATCAGCACTGTAACAGCCAAACCCACAAGGCTAGCTGCAGAAACAGATGGGAGATGCTGCAGAGCAGCAGGATCCCACCCCTCCTGAGCTTCTGCTCCTGACCAAGACAGCACTGGAAGGGCAACACCAACAATTCCAGCTGTGCTGCTGGATCTACAGGGATTAGAATTTCGTGGTTACCAACAGTAAGCACCATTTTGCTTTGACACTAAAAACCTCAGAACATGACACGAAGAAGGGTAAATCAAAATGCCTATTGGCCTTGCATTCTGCTGTGCTCTCTCTCACATTAGCTATGTCATTTAGAATACAATCTCTGTTTTATTCTGAATTTTAAAAACCCTGTATTTTACCTAGAATTGCTCTTCCTAACAAGTATTGCCTAAGATTATTATAGGCCTGCCTGTGCACAAGCCGACCACTTCTGTTCAAGTATCCGCCAGCTCTATTATTAAAGTGGATCAGACAGTTCAGTGTAGATGAAAAAATTATTTAACCACACCTTGAAATCCAACCCCATTCAGTGTTTTATGAAGAGGATTTTTTTAAAGTTTCTTTACCTTATTGCACTGATACCTACTGCACTAATATTCCTGTAATACAGATGTAATAAAACGAGTTTTATAGCAGCATGAGGATTTATTTCTAAAGTCTTCACCCAGGGTGCTAAGAATCTGCAGCCAATCTAAAAACATTTTGTCAGCATCACCAAACTGTGTTTTACTTAACCAGAAAACCACTGGGCTGGAAAGAACTTCTAAACTTCGGACCCTGGTTCTTTCAATCTGTTTTTTAGAAAGGGTTTAATGATACCAGTGTAGTCTTCTAAACTCAGCTTTCCATAACCAGAAAGCTGCTGTGTTCTTCCTCCACATCTGAAATTATTACAGAAAGGTTGGGTTTTGTTTCAAACTTCTTGAAGGATTTTTCTCAAAGCTGCCTGCTGGGATTTAATGACATGTCAGAATAATGCCTTTTCTGTCTTCCATGGATTTATTCACTTTTTCCATTGCAGAGAATGCTGGATATCCTTGTTAAGCCCTAATAAGTAAAAGCCCAAAGTAAATTAAGTAACATGGGCTTTGCAAATTCAGACCAACAAAAAAGCCAACAAAGCAGCTAAGGGTTGCAAAACCAACCAACTAAAAGTAAGAGAAACTTACTGTGGCTAGTCAATTAATGTTTTTTTAAGTGCCCAAGAACCAACCTAAAGCATTTCATGCCACATTTTTCATTTACACTGGACCTAGTTCAGTGCAAATAAAAGCTTTTACACAGTGACCATCTAAGTGTTTCTCTCTCACGCTGCCTGCACTCTTCCCACCTCAATTTGTTTTGTAAGGCCAAAATTCACATGAGWAAATGTCAAATATGGCATCACTTCCTCCATCCTGCCCTGGCCCATGCTCACTGACCACAGGCTTCTGCTTTCAAGGCACTGCCCAATAAGGAACGTCTCGTGGTCAGGAGTGTTACAACATCAAGAAAAAGCACTTGAAGCTTCTGAAAATCAAGATGAAATCAGGAAGACAGAGATTCACCATACCCCTTTCCAATTCTCTTCCCAAGGGGCTCTTATCCAGTCTCCTCAATAGGCCAAAGTCTGCTCTCCAGAAGCCCAAGGCATCAGTCCTCCTGACCCCTATCTTTAGCCCTCCAAAAATGGAAAGACTTTATCCTTTCATGATCTCTATTAAGCAGTAAGAAACCCAAACCAAACTAACACAAAACTCCACAAAACCACAACACTTATATTACAAATTGATTTGAAAATGACTTTGTATCTCTGGAGAAAGCCAGAAAGCCCATTTGCAGTGCCAAGAGGAAAAACAGCAAAATTCCAAGTCACTATTTATTAAGGATTAACAGGTAACAGCATTTTAAAATGCCATCTGTAATAAGCACACCTTATCAATCACAGACTCATTTAAGAAAGGTGACCAATTCAATTATTTTGAAGGGAATATGTCAGCCCTCCCAGTGTTGCACAAATGGAACCCCATTAACAATCCTGTTTTCAGGATAATCTGGTTCCATATGCATTCTGCTTCATTCCAGCTCCAGAAAGCAGTTTCCCAGTTTTAACAATTAAAAGGTTCAGATCACATTTTAAGTCACCATGTAGACTTTCTACAGTTGGGTTCTCCTCTGGGTGAGCTCACAGGGTGCCATGAGACAATGCGTTTCAAATTAGTGACTGGAGTTTCCAGGTAGAATATGGGACTCTGAGCTGGAAACAAAACCACAATCCTGAAATTATGTGCATTTCCTTCAGGTCCAAGACTTCTTACTTACACTAGATGAGAAAAAGTCCACATGACTCACTTAAAAAAGGTTTAGAATCTGAAAAATCTGAAATAAAATCTGAAAAAACTTATGAACACAATTTGGTTTTGATCTTTTAAGACTAAGGTTTTAAAGGGTTTTGTCAAATTAGGACAGTTAAATTTTTGGTATTTCAATTAAAGCTAACACCTGAATATTACCACAGAGGTGACTTTAAAATCAGAATAGAGTCACCACTTTCACTTATTAAATTAACCAACCAAAGAACTATTTTATTACTTTTGATGCCTCCTTTTTYGACACACCCCTAGTACTGGCTCAGCTCAGGATGCTGGGGATGAGGAAACCCTGCCAGATTGCTTTTCAAGGTCTGCTGAGACCCCCTTGGTTTAAGTGCATGGAAGAATTTTCTTACTAAGAAGTGGTCTGAGCAGCACTGCTAACCACGGCAGCAAACAGCTAGCAGCTGCCTGCTGCACAGGGGTTACTCCAGCTCTTAGTTCAGCTCCAGAGAGCCCAGGTGGGCAGAGTGCCTCCTCCTGCTAACACCTGCTCTCTCCCCAGCTTTACTGTGACACTGCAGTCCGAGGAGGTGTGTGAGGCTGCTGCTCGGGGTGCTCTGTGGCTCAGTGTCTGCCCAGACAGAACGCTCCCCGAGGCAGGAGTAAAGACAGCTTAGCACTCCTTAGGGATGACTCACCAGCAGGAAGAGGGAGACAGAACACACTCCTGCCCAGGCAGGGAAACCTTTCCAGTTAAGACTTCTCAGAGAGCCCTATTTCAAAGAATAAATATACTGCCCATTTCATCTGGAAAGTAAGAAAAATAGATCTATAACACCCCGCCACTAAATTCTAAACAAATCAGCAGTGAAGCTCCTGACATGTAAACCCAGGTGCTCTCACCATGCTTTCAGAAGGATCCCTTCAGACACAAGTGTCTCAGGCTACCCCAACAGCAGGACTGTGCTGACCAAAGAAGTGTTAAATGTGCAACGGAAAGCAAAGCATTGCTCAGCTGTTTCAGTCTCAGTGACATTGGTTAATTCACACCAAACACCTCCAGCAGAAGCATGGCCTGGCTGCTCCCACGTTCAGGTGGTTACACAACCACCACCTCTGAACTATCCCATCGACTCTCTTCCTTGCTTCCCTCCAACCTGGCTGACTGGAGCAGCACATGGCACACACACTGAAAATCACCCAGAACCAGAGCTGTGCAGCATTTCCTACCAAGGCTGAAGTAAATCCTCTGAGTCATCTGGCAATGCCTCACCCAGGGCACAGTGGAGGAAGGTTAACGCAATTATCCTTCCCTCAGCAAGATGACACTGAAAGGATCAGTAAGCTTCCATTCCTTTCTTTTAGCCCATTTCAAAGTCAAATTTCTGTACACGGATAGTCCACGGGGTGCAGTTCACTAAGGCTCTCAGAACTGAACCAGATGAATGCGAAAATGTATTTCACTAGGCTGTGCATATGTTATCCACTCTACATACAAGTAAGACCTATGATAAGGCATAAGGCTAAACATGTTACCTTAATCTCTTATTAAAATATTTGGAAAAATATCAAGCAGTTTTGAGGTCAGTATTGTAAATTTTTGTAGTCTAAAAAGTGGTAGCACCATCATCAAAATCCAGAAGTCTTTCACAGCTTAAAGTGATGCTGTTCTGGATTTGAATTGATATACACTTGATCTGACCATTTTTCTATCTATTCACACAGATTTTACAAACATGGGGAATCTTCCCCGAGGGACAGTAGTATTTCATCAACTTTGTCCATTATTTGTACAAATACCTGTAAGTTTGTACAGCTACAGACTGGAATCTTCTGGCTGGATTCTGTGACATGACCAGTGAGATGGAGAAGTAGCACTTCACAAATTTTCCTCGAGTACTAATAACTGTACTCCTTTAAATATGCATTGAAAAGAACAGATACCAGATGGGAACAGCAAACAGAAAAAGAGAAGCAAAAAACCTGAGCTAGGGAACTCCTAGGCTTTTTCTGCTGTCAGTTTAAGAGTATGATCTTCTAACCATTACGAAAAGTATCAGTACCTAAAGAATGTAGGGAATTATATGGAAATAAATTAGAGGGAATTACAGAAAAGTGCCACTGCTAAATATTCAATGGAAAACTATGACCGTGTACCAGACAGAGAAAGCAGTTTCCTGATTAAGCTTACTGAATACAATACTCAATAACTACTTCCAGCTGAGTATGAACATTTGCTATGACGTAACCTACCAATTAGAATTCCAAGRACAGTGCTCTGCAGATTAAAAATGAGCTATCACAAAGTACAGAACCTGAGAGGAGAGAGGCTTTCAAAGTTCCTTCGGGTCTGGCCTCCTCTCCTTGGTTAACAACAAGGCTGGGAAGTGGGCAAGAACTTTGACGTGGGTTTTCATTTTGAGGGAAGGACATTTATCCAGGTGCCTRCAGTGTAACCTGGCACGAGAAGTGACTTACTGCCCTTTCTGAGCATAACCTTCAGGAATAAATGATTTTTCATCAGCTGGCCCTTAAGCAGCTCAAGCATGTTCTGCAATTACTAGACACAGGCTAAAACAACCCGTTCCACAAATCTTCAAAACATTCTATGGCTTGCACTAAACTTGTCTGCTACCTTTAAAACCGGACACTTATTCCCAATCCACAACAGAGTGCCTTATGGATGCTGCTATTAAAACCAAGGAGATTACTTAAATACATAGTAAGAAAAAATGTACTAAAAAATAAAAAAAAAAGGAGAATTTTAAAAATAGGAGAAAAGCACCCACTGTTCACCTGGACCATCATACAGCYGCAGCAACCGTGTCCAGTCATTGCCAGGTCTCTAACAGGTGCAGGCTAAGGAGAAAACTACTTCCATGGAACTAAAGCTTTCTAAAAAAGAGCCAAAATCGCTCAGAAATGCTGAGCAACCGGGTGCTTTGACTTCCTAAAGAATACAAATACGTTTTATAATTTTATGTATTTTAAAAGCCTATGTATAGGCCTTATGGTTGTCTTCTGCACTTCTCATTTTAGTGTCCTCCAACAAAAAAAAGGGGGAGGGGGGCAAAAATTTAGGGAAATATGTCATGCATTTTTCACTTAAAACATGTAAAAATAACTTTGCAATGCAAGACACCTTGCTCAAATATTACTCGTTTTATTACAAGACAAAGCAATACAGAGTCTTGAGGGAGGTTAAAATACAGGGACAAAATAAAGCTAAAAAACAAAAAGCTAGCAAAAATCACACAAAATGAGATAAAACGAAATTATGATATAACATTTAACAATACAGAATTTATTGTTATGAAGTGCAACATGAGGATTAGCTTGAGTTATCATGTGTTCAAAATAGGGTTGTTCAGAACCCAAGAAACAATATAATGCTGGAAGCAATTATAAGAAAATTTAGTGGACATGAAAACACTTAGATGTTTTAGATGCATAAAGAAATGTAATTAAATGTGTAAAATGCTCTCTCAACAAATAAAGRTAAATGCCTCCTTTCTCATTTAAATCAGAAGCCTCTCCATTAGGAAACAGAACAGTTGCTTCTTTACATTCCACAAATAAATGGCTCACACAATGTTCAGTCTGCCACCTTTCCAACACAATCATTATCAAAACATATGGACTTACAGAGGACAGCCACAGCTCCGGACTCAAACATGAGACATTCTTCTCTGTTCCTGGTTTCCACGATCACGCTGAAGGGAAGTGGATCCAGCTTGTGATAGACACGGTATCCTTTACTGAAAGCCATTTTGCCTCAAACACAGGCAACTCTGTCCAACACAAGATGATGTTAATGAAACCTCCCTGTGCTTCCAGACATCTCCCGCAAAGCTGGTTTGACCCACGTCCTTTCCCAGGGATTTTTCATGTTCAACAAAAACAAACAACAAAATCCCCTGCTCCCTCATTTTATCTCGTGAGACTTAGTTTATCTATGTCCAAAACAAATTAAGGGATTACCTAAAGATGATATAAGAGTGTTTCAAAACCACAACTACCCAGAAAAACACATTTGAAAWTATGGATTTATTTAAAAGTTTCTACAAGACAACTAGAATTTTACAGAATCCCAGACTGGTTTGTATTGGAAGGGACCTTAAAGTTCATCCAATTCCACCCCCTGCCATGGGCAGGGACACATTCCTACATCCCAGGTTACCCCAAGCCCCATCCAACCTGGCCTTGGACACTTCCAGGGATCCAGGGGCAGCCACAGCTTCCCTAGGCACCCTGTACCAGGGCCTCCCCACTTCTCAGAGAATATACCTAAATCTAATCCTACTCTCTTTTAGTTTAAGTACTTAATAAACAGGATTTCTTCTTAGGGAAATAAAAAAAGAAAATGTTTTCCAGCTACCAGCAATATGGAATAGTAGCAACCACCTTAATGGTAAACTAGTGCCAAAAGCAGAGGAACAGCCTTCAATTTTTAGATCTATTTCACTAATTCTGACCTTGTACAAACGGACAGTATATTTCAGACACTGAAGCCGTCAAGACATTTTAAAGACATTCGACGTATAAAAATGTCAACCTATTTTCGGCATTCCCCCCCCCTTTTTTTTTTTTTTTTTTTTTTTTTTAATGAAAGCAGGGTTTGATTTGGATTTAAACCTTGCCCTATGGCGGCTGAAACATCGCAGCGTCGTACTGGTGACGCTGCTCTCCAGCCACACAGGAGATCTTAAAAAACACCCACAAAACTCTCCCACTGCAGCAAACCATAAACARATGCGAGAGCAGCCAAATTTTCCGTGCTAAGGCTCGGAAAAACGCAGCGAAGGAAGATTGTTCCGGTGCGGGGCTTTCCGCCCTCCCTTCCCGGCAGCTGCCTGACCTCCGGAGCGGATACGCACTGCCGGCTCCGGCCTCTCCCCGACCCCTCCGCGCCCGGGCGGGCTCAGGGCACGGCCAAGCCGCGGGGCTCCTCCCGCCGGGCCGCCACACTCCCACACAACGCAGCGGGACACGCCAGGCAGCGCCCGCCCCATYTCGCCTGGCGCCCGAGCCTGTAGGAGCCCCCCGGAGCCCCAGCCCGGTACCGCCGCTCTCACCGTCCGCCCGCCCCGCCCGGTGCCGCGGAGCCGGCGGGATCCGCTTCCTCCCGGCCCCGCCTCCTTCCGCACTGCGCCGCCCGCCCCGGAAGGGAGGGGACTGAAGGGCAGGCGCTGGGCCGACGTGGGACGGAGCTGAGCGTTAAACAAACCGAGCTGTACGTTGATCCGAGGCAGCCCCAAGTCTCGCTGCGGGATTATCACGAGGAGCGAAACCCAAGGGACAGGCTTAGGAACAGCCGTGCTGACTGAGCCACGTCCGAGTCATCGCGCTGCGATACCCACAGCACCTCGCGTTGGGTGGGAGCCGGCTAAAGCCGGCGTCTTCCGAACAGCAGTTACGGAATAGAACCGTGCACTATCCCGAGTTGGAGGGAACCCACACGAATCATCGGGTCCAGCCCCTGTCCCTGCACAGACACCCCAACAGTCCCAACCCGTGCATCCCTGACAGCGCAGTCCAAGCGCTCCTGGAGCTCGGGCAGTCTCGGAACCGTGCCCATTCCCCGGGGAGCTTGGGCAGTGCCCAGCACCCTCTGGGGGAAGAACCTTTCCTGATGCTCAGCCTAACCCTCCCTTGACAGAGCTCCAGCCGTTCCCTGCGTCCTATCACTGRTCAGAGAGTAGAGAGCAGAGAGCAGAGCTGGCCCTTGGGAGGAAGCTGCAGACCGCTAAAGAGTTCTCTGCTCAATCTCTTCTCCAGCTGAACAAGCCCAGTACCCTCAGCCGCTCGTGTGGCCCAGCCTGGTCTTAGTGAAGAGTTTCGGAAGCAGACTCCACAACTGCCCGAGCCAAGGGGATTTTCCCTGGGGACGTTCCTGGCGCAGCTGCTTCCGGTACGGCAGGAACAGGACGCCCGAAGGCGAGCGACCTCCGCGTTCAGCGCCGCGGGGCGGGCTCTGGTGGACACGGGGATGGGCAGGGGCGAAACCGCATCGCATCTGTCCCGGGGACCCCCGGCTCCATCGTCCCCACAGTCCTCGCGGGTACCGCCCCTGGTGTTTTGTTTTTTTTTTCCCTCCCAGCTGTTTTTTTTTTTTTTT
>CADDXX010000959.1:160423-171334 GCA_902810485.1 Alauda arvensis | reverse complement strand
TGGCTGAGTGCTCCTGTCCTGGGGAGTTCATGGGTCACTTTCCCACAGGTTGGGAAAGATGAGAATGTAACAGAAAAGCTTTATAGACTTGAATGTTTAGCAGAAGTCTCTCTAAATGTGGAGGCAGTAAGAGAAGAGGAGATGAAACTAAGTTTTGATATAGAAGAACAGATTTTAAAAAGTAAAGATTGCTGAAGCAGTCATTACTAGTTAACTAAAGAAGCAAAGGTTGAATGAGCTGGAAAGAAGGTTTTATGACCAGAGCAAAGGATATGTGGRCTACAAACAAAAAGATGCTTTTACCAAGTAGAAATAATTCTTAGCAAAAGCATAGGTAAGCAAAAAGATGTTTTCACCAAGTAGAAGAATTTTCCACTGCTAGAAAACAGAAAAACAACTTTGAGCTTAAAATGTAACAGACTAACTCTGTGATTGGATAGTTACTAACATAACATGCTAATTTTAGTAATTTTGATAGAGTCAGCCTTCTAAAACATGGGTAGCTCCCTCCTTAAGGACAGTATGGGTTTGATTTACTTCTGTGAAAYAGGGTCTCAAATTCTAGATGATCAGCCATTCAATGTAATTGTCCCGTTCCTTGGAGGATTCCTGTGCTCAAAAAGAAGGGTCAGAAACCTGAATCCTCTGTCCTGTTGTTACTCTCCTTCTAGACATTCCAGACCTGAAACAAAGRTTGCAAGCTCTAAACCTCCTGATCCTGATCCTGCCAGAGTCCAACAGAAACACTCTGAAGGTAACTGCTTGCTTTGGTAAAACACAGAATCACAGAATTGTTTAAATTGGAGAAAAAAGCCTTAAAATCATTGAGTCCAACCATTCCCCCAGCACTTCCAAGGCCACCACTAAGCCATATACCCAAGTGCCACAGCTACATGGCTTTTAAATAGACACCACCTCTGCCTTTCTGTGATTTATAAGAGCTGTGGTGGTTGTTGCTGCCTTTTTTTTTTTTCCTCCTGAGTAGTTCAGCTCTCAGGTATTAAAGGCAAGGCTGACTTAGAACCCTGCATACTTCATTTAGAGCACTGGAATATGTAATTCATATTCAGAGATGATCTGGTGGAGGCATGAGGTGAAAGAGATAATTCAAAAGAGTTTATTTTTCCACATCTGGGAATGGCTTTGAGGGGTCACTGAAATAAAGGGGAGGTTTATCTTTGGATTCAGAAACTTTTGCAGCTAGACTTTGTAAATTACTACCTGCCAAGGAGTAAAAACTCTCTTCTGTTTGTTGACACAGATTGTTTTTCGTGATTTATAAATACTGGATAAACCTCTCTTGGCGTGGTTATTTGTTGCTATCCTGGTATTAGAAATTGGTCACTCTGGTTCCTGACTGGAGAAATGGGATTTGCTGATCTATATCAATAACCAGTGCTAACGAATGATCTCTCCAGCAATTGCCATGGYAGTTTTTTGAGCATTACCAGCAATGGATGCCTTATCTTTCCCTCTTCTCCTCTTCTCAGGCCCTTCTTGAGTTTCTCAGCAAGGTGGTTGCCAGGGAAAACAACAACAAGATGAACCTGTGGAACGTTTCCACAGTCATGGCCCCCAACCTGTTCATGCACAAGGGGCTGCCCAACAAGATCCCTGAGGGCAAGGAGAAGCAGCTGGCAGAGGGAGCGGCTGACGTGGTGCGGATGATGATCCACTACCAGGACCTGCTCTGGACAGTGAGTTCCACAGGAGTGATGGTGCTGCAGTGTCCTGGTCTTGTTAGAACAGGGACAGGGAAGGGATGGCCTTGGGAAGTTCAGAGGAATTACAAACAGCTGTGAGCAAAACCTCTGGCTGAATTCCAAGGCTGCCTGTCCTCAAGGTACACGGATATTTTTGCCTGTTTAAAGAGCTCAAGTGCTGATCAGGTCCCTAAATGACATCCTTATTTCTGCTTGATTTAACTCCTGTTCTCACCCTTCTCCCCTGCCCAGGTCTCCTCTTTCCTGGTAGCCCAAGTGAGAAAGCTGAATGAGAGCAGCAGCAAAAGGTACCAGTTCTGTGACAAGAGGATCAAGAATCTGTTGCGAAAGATCCACGCTGATAAAGACAAGGTGGAAAAGAACCAGGGAGAGGTGAGTTAGGGCTTGGAGAAAAACCCAAAACCCTTTGTGGAAGCATCAGATGTTTTCCTGAGGACTCAGAAAGATGAAAGGGGTGATACCCTTGAAAAGAGCAAGAGGGATGGAAAAAAAAAAAAAAACAGAATAATGAGGAACAGTTTCCCAGATGCGTTTGGCCAGGTTGTGGCAAAAACTGATCTCAACAACAAGAGCACTAAATACATTTCAGTACACAAAGCACTTTGTTAAAAGCAGGGAAAATATCAGGAGCAGAAATTTTGTTTATCCCCATATGAAGAGCAGAGTTCTTATGGCTCTGAGTGTCCCATGTGTTGGTGCAGATATGTCTGTGTGATAAAGGCAGACTTATTTTCATTTTTTAAAAGCATAAATTCGGGCTATTGCCTAATTTTCTTTTTGTTCCATCATGTCTGTTAAGATGGCACATCACTTAATGCTTCCTCCCTTTGAAATTCCTTTCTGGAATTCAGTACCCTGCAACCCAGGCATTGAAATTCCTTCCYGAGTGATTTAAATGAATTTCAGAGGAGTCATTCACACTTGTGTAAAACAGAATTTCTTCTGACAAACCCTGTTTTCATCCCAGCYTGTGTCAGTGCTGTGTTTGAACAGCAGAGAGCACCAGCACACGCTGATGGAGAGCTCAGGGCTCCTCTCGTGGCCTCAGCACCAGAGCATTGATGATTTATTCATRATGCTCACCTTGGTCCTGCCATAAGCTTTCAACCTGTGCTGTGTAACAAACAAGCCTAAATTCCCTGAACACCTGCCTCCACAGGTTTAATTCTTCCCACTCCCCAATCTRTTTTGAAAATTATTGTTTTAACTGAGAAGAGTCCTTCTTTAAGCACTTTTATTTTCTTTCTGCCTGCCTTGTTCAGCCTTCCAAGATTGTGAAAGTCCATGCATCCCTCCTCCTGAAGGACTCTCTGGAGGTGCACTTGAACAATGCAACCAGGGTTGCTGATGTCCTGAGGCAGTTTCAGAAGAACCTGTGCCAGAATGGCTGGAATATTGTTAACACTGTCAACCTCCTCAAGTGGTAAATGGCTTTTTCTCTGCTTAAAAAAGAAAAAAAAAATCTAAGTGGTCTAGCTGCTGTTTTCTGTCCTGAGGTAGAGGTGAGGTGGAAGCACAGTGAGTCATGAGGAGAGATTGTTCTCTGCTCCTCTGTTCTAAGCCTGGGAAATGGTGCTGGGTGGGGAAGGCAAATTTCAGCTCCCTGGGTGCTTCCCCCCAGGGCTCAGGCAGGCAGGAGGTCAGGGGTCCCCTCTGGGCTGCTGGACACCAGAATCCTGCTGAAGGGCGGGGCAAAGGCAGTGACACTGACCCTGACAAGCAAACCCCCCCAGCYCTCCTGCAGAACAGCACCACCTGTATCATCTGCCTGGAGCAGGAATTCCAGCATGCTTATGTTAATGTAGGCACTTCCCAAAATAAACCCTGTCATCGCCTCCTGTGCTCCTGTGGTGAATTGCTGAGCTAACCCAGGAAAGGAGCAGAGGAGCTCCTGCCCCCTCTGTCCCAGCCCCTGCTGCCTGTGTTTAYCAGGTAACCTGGCAGTGCCTCTCCTGAGTCCCAGGAGCTCCCAGACAAGGAGGATGGAGGGGATATGGCTGGATATGRGTCAGCTGCTGTCTCACCAACAGCTTGCCTTGTTTCCTTTTCTCCCAATTTTGTGTGTCCTGCAGTGTGCAGGGGGATCAGCAGGGTCTGTACCATGGCCTCTGACCATTGCTGGCCTCTGACCCACAAACCATTCTTTTGGAAGGAATATTACTGAAATACCCAACCTGCCTTGGCAGAGATTTGACTTTCTGTGTGTTTTTTCTTTCTGCAGTAACAACTCCATGGAGTGCACCAACCTGCTCCTGTATGAAGTGGGAGGCAATATTGGTAAGTACAAATGGTAGCTGAAAATAAGGGCTCTGATATCCAGTTTTCATGCTCAGCTTCTTTCAGGAGGTATTTATAAAACTCCTCTGTTTTTTGCAACTCTGCCAGTGCCTCACCACCCCAARACTGAAGAATTTCTTCCTCATATCTAATGTACATCTACCTTCTCTCAAAGCCATTCCCTCAGACTGTAGAAATGTTTCTGAAAGGTTKTAATATTGGAATGACTGTGAGCAAATCCTGGTTTTTAGATGGGGGCAAAAGCAAACAATACCCAAATCTAGCAGCTAAAGGACTAAGGATATTAAAAAATGTGGATTTTTTCCTGAATGTCTTGTTTGAACAGGTGAACATTGCCTGGACCCTGACACTTACCTCTTGGACTTGTACCACATCAACCCCCACGCTGAGTGGATCATTAAGCAAAACCCATCTTGTCCTCGGATGTTCTAAGGAAAACAGGAGCACAACAAAGCACTTGGTTGCAGTYTTTGGAAGGTGTGGAAATAGAGACTTTCCTGTTGTGGTGTCAGAGCAGACACTGCTTGTTTCTTGGAAGGAAAAGCACCTTTATCAGTGCTTCCATGGCAGCTGGCATGAGAGCACAGTGGCCTCTGTGCTAACAGGGGTGTTGGAAACAAGCAGCAATCATCATTGAACAGCAGAGTTTGCAGAGGGAATGACTGTTCCTAATCAAAATATCCCCCAAAACAAACCTGAAGGCAAAGCTGCAGTGGTTGTGCAGCAAAGATGGAATAGAAGAAGAAAAAGATGATCTYGAATAGGGTAGAAGGCATTTGTGTATTCTGGATTTGCTCTTTCTTTTGGAGGAGAGACAGGCAAATGCTGCAGTGGTACTGAGGACATCTCCTTGGTAAGGTCCATGGGTGCCTGTGGCACATCACCAGAAGAGTTTCTGATCCACTGTTAAGCTCCTGTTCTTTGAAGAATGAAAAAGGATGTTTCCAAAAAGGCCAGATGGGATGTGACACCAACACATCGTGTATTTCCTGACTGCAGTTAAACTCATACATGCAACACAGAAAAATAACTTTCCTTGAGAAAAGGTAACGCAGCAGCCTTTCAGATGTGCAGTGTGACAGGAGGGGTGTGTGCCCCATGCAGCTCTGCTGGGAATGCAAACCCAAACTGCCAATGATGAGGGTAAAACGTGCATTTTATGTATCAACAGACAATGCAGGAAATATCCTGAAGTCAATGTGAGGTTGGAAATCTGGCCTGGCCACGTGAACTGAACTTTGTGGAAGGTTCTGTGTGAATGTGTTGGTTCAAAGGTCAGCAAACCTCCCCTGGGCTGTGGGGTGGCTGAACTGAGCTGAGCCCTGCCTGCTCTGGCTGCACATTTCCATCCCACTCAGCACAGTGTGGTCACTGTGGGCTGGGCAGGGGAGGGCAGGGCAGAGCACTCACACCTTGCTGCTGCTGCTGCATCATCATCATCATCATCATCATCATCATCACCCAGCCTTGGCTCCAGGAGGACTGTGCCTGTGGAGTGCAGGAGGGCTGCTTCCCTTTGTGCTGATGCTGAAATACCTCACGTGAGGGGCCCCCCTGTGCAGTGGGAGGGTGAAACACTCAGCCTGTCTGGAAATCTGGGTGTCTTTCTCTAAATGCTGTTTCTAAACACAATGGGATATTTATTCATGTGGCAGAAGTAGGGCTGCCCTGCACGTGTATACTCAAAGTATTTCATTTGCCAAATCCCAGCTGCACTCGTGACAATCTCCAGTATTATTTCTTTTGTTAGAGAAGTTTGTTTGCATTGCAATCTGAATTTTCCCTCCTTTTTTTCCCCCCCAGGATGAAGTGTAGCTTTCCTTATTCATTATCTCAAACTCCTAGATTCTGTTGTAAAGGTGCTTCACTCTGTGATTATTCTGTCTGTGTGGTTAAATCCTCTTGGTGGTTAAGGTCCTTGAGGAGCAGGTGAGCCACAGGCCATGTCCTTTCCAGCTTTTTGTGTAYTCTGTGTGTGTGGTGCAGATATCTTAAAATTATTCATGTATTAGAGAGTCTGTCTAYTCCTTTTGGTTGAGATGATGCAGATGCATTGACTGTTGGATCACCTTCATGGATTCTTATGAACCTGTRATGGAACCTCCCAACCCTGACCCAGGTGTCAGCAATCCTTGAGGTGCCTCTTTTATAGGCCCTAAATTGTGCCTGATTCTTTTCCTTGAGAGTGGGTGAATGATGGCTCTGGAAAGAYCAAGCTGCTTTAAACTGGGGCTTTAAAAACCAGAGGTTTTCAGCCTCCCRTCTGGAATTCTCTGTGGCAGTGATGGAGTAAAGGTGGCAAAAAATAAATGCCAGAGGTGTGATACCCTGAGAAATGCCCAGCTCATAAAGGTATCACTCAAAGATGCTTTGCAAGCTGCACATTGCACTCTGCAAATCACAAAATGCTGCATTTYTCCACCCCTCCTATGCTGATTTATTAAATATTCTGTCCATGTGTATTGAGGGGTCACTACTGCATCACTGCTGCTGTGAACTACAAATGAGTGGGGTTTTGTGAACACCAAACAATGTGAATCAGTGCTGTGAAAAACAAGGTTAATGGGAGGCTTTCATGAGACAAATATCAGGTTTAAATATTAAAGGAAATGTAAAATTAAAAAAAAAACAACAAACAAAATGAAACAGCTTTTTGCCAATGATGGAAATGCTTTTTAAATTTTTTCCTATCTTTGTATCAAAAAGGAAGTGTAAATTTTTCAGTCAGTGATGTGCAGCCCACTCCTGAAGGGKGGCTTTTAATACCTTTGATTTTTTACGGATTTTTAATTCTGTATTTAAATTCCATTTATTTGGCAAAACAATAAAAATACAGTAAAAMCTCTTGGCTCCATTTTCATCAGTGCTTGAGAACAAGTTCAGAGGCACCACATGTGTGCCTGCAGCAGGATTGGTGCCTGGAGAGGGATGGGTTGGAGTGAGCTGGGCWGGAGTTCTGTGCTGCAGCTGCAGGAGTTCCTCTGTGGCTGATGCTGTGGGGTGGCTGCAGGATGGGCAGGAGGAGGAGCAGGAGGTTGGTATTGGGTACAGAGAAAGGTGGATGGGAGCTGACACTAACAATTAGTGACTTCTGAAGGAAGAGGAGGAGTTGTTCAATGTCTAAGCTTGAGGAAATGTGTCCATGAGAAATGGGAATCCCACGAGAAATCCCCTTCCCACCCCCTCAGTGCTGCTCAGCTGAGCTGTGCTCAGGGACTTGGGTGCTGGACTGGCCAAGAATAACAGGAATCCAGCCTGGATCTTTGGTTAAATCRTGACTAATAGTGATGAAATGTGGCATAAATCCTCTGTGAGCTGTTTAAACACAGCACAGCAGCCTGTCCAGCAGTGCTGGTGGGAAAGCAGGGCTTGCTCTCCTACCCAGACACAAAAAAGAAAGGGAGAGAGGATCCAAGCAGCTTCAAAAAGCTTCCAGAGCAATTATCTGAGGAAAACACCAGTTTATCAAGCTCATTCCACCCATTCATCTTCAGTAGTATCAAAGTGCTAATCTCTGCCATCCCCAAGGGCTTTTGTGATTGATCATGACACAGCTCTCCCTGGCTCAGAACAGCAGCCCAGGRTTTATTCTGAATGCAACTGCATGTTGTGCTGAGATAAGGGACAGAGCACAAAAGGATCTTGCAAATTCTGGTTAACCGTAGTTGTGGATGAAGTGGAACTGAAACATCAAAATAATAATAATTATTTTTAAAAAATAGTTTGCCTTAGGAAAAAGTATTTGGAAAAAAATATAGAGTCTTCACAGGAACAACTAAAACTGCAGCTCTTGGAGGGAAATGCCACAAGTAAATGCATTTCCTGGAACAAAACAAGTGACAGCAACTATTGTTGTAAATAAAATACAGCTGCATTTGATTAGATCTGTTTCTTTACCCATGCACCCCCCCAGTGCTGAAAACAAGCCAAATGACATGTGTGGTTTTGCATGCTGAGAGGATGGARCCCCAAAGTTCTGTCCAAGTCCTGTTTGCACAGGAGGGCTGCACATGCCTTCACCTTCTGGGGGGGAAATAGAGGCTGAAGTTCAGTGTTTTGAGTCACTGGAAAAGCAAATGTGCAGCTGCACTGATTACCTGCTGGGAAAAGGCCTGGGCAGCCTCCAGTCCCTCCAGTCCCAGGTTTGTGTGGGGTTGTTTGTTGTTTGTGGTGGCAGACCCCCTCTGCCAGAGCAGTTTGTGCTGGCTGTCCCTCCCCAGGACAGTGAGGAACAGTGACCTGCCCTGCCAGGGCCCTTCCCCAGCACCTGCAGCATCCTCTGAGCTCAAGGGCTTGGAGCCTTTCCCTGCACACCGAGCTCTGGGCAGGGCTGACCCAAACGATGGGGGTGGAGGAAGGTGTTTCTTTTCTCCTTAGTCCTTGGAAGGGAACTGGAAGTGGTGATGTTTTCATCTCTGAGACCAGCTTGGCCATCTGCACTTTTCCAGCTGGTGAAGTTGCAGGGGTAATTACCTAGGGGTAAAGCAGGAAAAGAAGAAAAAAACCCAACAGAAGTGGGGGGTGTGGGTGTACCTCTGTGGGTTGTGTGTGTATTTTGTTTGTTTTTCAGGGGTTGGAAGAGACACAGATGCACAGGAGTTCTGCTGCCCTCTCCTCACTCATCCCAAACCCTGCTCTTGGCAGGCTGTGGTAAACACCTGCCTCAGAAATTCCCTATCCAGTGCAGGATGAAGGTGAAAGGTTGGTTTTCCCTTGCTTTCAGCTTTGGCCAGCATGTCCTTGCTGTGCTGGAAGGGTGAGTGAGCCCTCAGCCCTGCACACACTCCTTGTTTGTCCACGTGTGTGGATGGAAGCTCCAAGCTGAGCACGGGCTGCTTGTGCCTTGTATTGAAACTTCATCTTTCAAGCCTTACCCAGAGTTTTAAAACTCCCAAGGAGGGTTGGTATCCATAACCCACTGGTGTTCCCTCCCAGCTGACCTTTCTGTGTGTGCCCACCTCCCTCACCTGCCCTGATGGATCTGGTTAAACCTTCTCTGGACACAAGCAGAGGCACAAAGAGSAATAATTGCCTTTTACTTATGACAAACTGGCAGAGATGTCTCAGGGTTTCAGGAGAGACAATTGAAGATTTCTACATTGTTTTCTTCAAAAGRAGAACCAGACCTGGGGGTTCCCTAATAGTCCTGACTCTGCAGCACCTCTCMGAGCTGTGCTGTTGTGGGCTGCATTTATTATGAGCCACTTATTATCCCTAATTATTGAGCAGGGGGTAGGGCTCCCTGTAACAGGCGGAGTTGTGACTTGATGAACACTCAGCTGTCTCTATTTAAGCTAAAATTACTGTAATTAACAAATCGATCAACCCTACTTTCGCTTTGCCTGGCTGGGACAGAACAAATGGGCTAAATGAGACCTATTTAGCWCAGAAGGAGAGAAAGGGGTTTGCAGACCTCAGGATACACAGGCTCGGAGCTTTTATGTCACACACTGCTTTTAATGGTAATGTCACATAATTGTCTCTTGTTAGGCAATTTTGGTCTCCAACAAAAAAGCACCCACGCTGCACTTCCTTCAGCTCAGCCCAGCAGCAGAGTCAGCGGGGGAGCAGCCAGGTGGGTTTGGTTAAAACAGGGCTGGATTTGGTTAAAGCAGGGCTGGATTGGATTCCCTGGGTGCTGGGCTCACTCGTGACTCTTACCAGGTTGTTTGCAGAGTTTGTGCCTTTGAGAGTAAGATGGATTCCTTGGGTTGTCTTYAGTTGAGCAGATGTCACCTTCTCCAAGGCCCCAGCTGCTGCTCTGGTGTTTGAGGGTCTCTGTGCTTCCAGCTCCAGGAATCCTCCCAGCTCACTGGTGTGGGAAACACTTGTCCCCAGCTCTTCTGCCAGAGCCATGAGCTGTCTGAGAAACATTTGGTGACAGGAACTGGTCCCTCTTGGAGCTTCTTTGGTGTGTCTGTGCACTCTGGTGAGCTGACTCTGCATGTGTTGTCACCCCTGCTCCTGCCTGGCCATGCCAGGGCTGTGTCACATCCACATGTGCACTGAGGTGCTCCCAGTCAGGAGTGAGATGCTGGAGGGCCAAGGCAATGCTCTGTTTCACTGTGTTCTGCCCTCCTGGGACATGAGCTGGTGAAGGGTAGATCTGCTGCATCTGGAGAAGGGTCTGGAGCACAAATGGGGAGCAGCTGAGGGAGCTGGGGGTGTTCAGCGTGGAGAAAAGGAGGTTCGGGGGGACCTTATCCCTCTTTACAGCTACTGGATAGGATATATCCAGGTGGGGTTGTCTCCCAGGTGAGAAGTGACAAAATCAGAGGAAATGGCYTCGAGTTGTGTCAGAGGAAGTTTAAATTAGAGAAAAACATCTCTTCATAGAAGGAGTGGAACAGGCTGCCTGGGAAAGGGGTGGGATCACCATCCCTGGCAGTGTTCATGAGATGTGTGGAGGCAGCACTACAGACTGAGTCTGTCAGCCCCAGGTCTGTCAGGAGCACGGAGCTGCAGCTCCTGCCAGCTGTGGTTGTTCTTGCTCACCTGGGTTTGCCTCCACAGAGACCACCACAGTCACGTTCATTTCAACAGATCGTTAAAAAAATAATCTGTCAGTGCTTCCAGGAACTGAACTGCTGAACCTGGAGACTTGTCCTCCTCCTGGCCCTTTTTGCATGGGTCAGAGGGAGCTCATCCTGGCTGTGCCCACTCCTGCAGCAGCAGTGAGGTGTGATGAGGGTTAGGGCAATGGAGAAGTGGGAACCAGAGGGTGTCCATCATAGGGGGAGCCCCCACAGCCCCCAGCCTGGGCAGCACATGGCTGGGAATGAGATGGGTGCTATGGATAGCTCAAAGGTGTTCTTTATTCTTCAAAAGCTGCATCCAAAGACCAGGGGGTGTGGTTAGCCAGACAAWTTMTAGGKTTWMYTKGGGRMWA
>CADDXX010000959.1:128104-160196 GCA_902810485.1 Alauda arvensis | reverse complement strand
TCWSRGGSCRGCTCATCCCTGCCGGGTTCTGTGGCTGCTCTCCGTTTTGGGGAGTGTGCTCTCCCCCAGCGCTATCCATGGCTCCCCATCGGAGCCCCCCGGCTGCAGGGACAGCGAGTGGCTGCCGTGGCTGTCACACAGAGCAGGGACAGCCCGGCAGAGCAGGAGCATGTGAGAGATTCCTCAGGCTTTGTTCCTCAGGCGGGCAGGCGGGAGATAACGCCCTTATCAGCCACGGGCAGGAGCGGTTGCGTAGCAACCCCGATTGGGGACCGGGCCCTGCTCCGCCGCTCAAAGAAACACTCATTTGCTTCAATTTAGGGCCATTTCAAACAAGAATTCATTGCTGATGGAGGATCCGCGTAGGTTTAACATCTCTTTAAGAGATGGCAGCTGGTGTTGGCCTTGTTTTAGCATCGTGTGGGTGCACGGTAAATGAACCCAAGGCGATCCAGGTTTTGTTTGCGTTTTCATGTGCTGGTTTCCATGCCTTTGTCCTGTTCGGGCTTGAAGTGGGATGAGGACGGGAAATTTCATTGCTTCTTTCAGGCCTGATGTGAAGGCACCTGCAGGGAGCCCTTCCTGTCCCACCCTGGTTACTGCAGGTGAGGAGGGTGATCCTGGTCCCTCTTCCCTCTGAGCCCTGCAAAGTGCAGAAAGGGCAGGGYCCTGCTGCTGCATCTCCTTGCCAGGCTGGAGAATTGGTCAGAATTCAGAGGAACCACAAACCTGCAATAGCTGTGAGGCTGCTGAGGAGCACTGGGGGTAAGGACAGCAAAGAGATTCATCACTCTGCTTTTGTCTGGACCCCGAGATGTTGAGATTGAGGCAATGAGGAGCTGCCCAGGGCTGTTTTGAAGGGCAGCATGATTATATGGTGCAAGTCAGACACAAATCCCAGCTCTGAGAGGGATGCCAAGTGTGCAGGTAGGACAGGGCATCCTGTGGTCTCCCTGTCCTGCTGCAGCTCTGGCTGTTTCACACAGAAGGGGCTCAAAGAGCTTTTTTGAACCTCAGCTTTGGTGTRTGCTGTGCAGTAAGGGCAGTGGGGTGGAGTCAGTCTGGCCTGAAGGACAAACTGGGATGCCCAGGCATCATGAGGGTGTCCCTGATGGGTTTGTCCAGAGGGATTCCCATGTGCCATCCACCTGCATGATGGAACTGGCTTTCCAAAAGCCTGTGTGGATTTGCACCCACCCTTGTACACTCCTCTCTGGTGCCTAGAACAGACAGGACGTGCCTGAGTGCTCCCAGCTGGAAGGATTAACAGGGAATTAACAACCACAGGGTATGCACTGTGCTTCTGTACACACAACACAGAGTGGAAATCACTGTTTTATTCACCTGTTCCTGTCTGCATTGCCAGGGTGAGCAGGTAACAGCAGGAGGGTGCTGTGCTGGCGTGGGGATCTGTGATTGAGGAGGGATTAAATGAGCATCCTCTGTGTGGCCTCACCTGCTGAGAGTGTGGAGGCATTTTCTGTCACTGCTCAGCTTGTGCAGCAAGTGACAGCAACACAAAGAACATTATTTGTACATGGAAARCTCCTTTCTCTGCTCTGTCCTCTGACTTCAGCCTTTCAATATTGAACAATAATACATCTTCCCTTCTTATTAACAATTCAGCTTGAAGACTGATTCAGATTAACTTGGGCTCTTGTTGTATTAAACACTTTATGGAGAAAAAAGCCATAGGAGCTCAGGATGTTTATGAAAAGCAATTTCCTCAGTGCCAGGCAGTTTAATAACTCCATGGCCATGGCATTCAGGCTCTCATTTATTTTAAACTGTGTTTCCAAACTGTGACGGGTCAATAATAAATAAGGCAGGGTGGCAGATTTTGTGTGGAAGGGAGCAGAAAGGAAAAGGCACATTCAGACAGGAGCACAGAGAACAGTCTGGCTCTTGGGTCTGACAATTTAAAGGCTCGTTTGAAAAACAAAATCATCTTATAATCAGTATTTCCCCACCAAACCACTGAGAGCAAGTGAAATTTTAGACCTATATCTGGCAAAAGGAAGAAAATTCTGATCCCCTCTAATCCAAACTGTTTCCTTGTAAGAGGAAAATTATTCTCCTACATTGGTTTGGATTTTCGCTTTAATCAAGTCTCTGGTGGAAGGAGACACATAGCCCCAGGCAGGCTTTTGCACCTGAGACCTCCAATCTACTCAAGCAATAAATACAAACATCACAGAGTGTTTCAAAGGACTTGTTAAAATATTGGAAATCAGTACCATGTAGGAACCGAAGTGAGTTAATAGCATTTGTTGAAAACACCTTTTACAAAGCTCGTGGGACACTGAGCAGGTCAAGTGCAATGTGTAGCAACATTCACCTGCCTGCTGCTTCCCTCTGTGGATGCTCAGGCAGAGGCTGTGGTGGGTTTAGGGTTCATTATCTCCCTCTGAATCACAGAGCATGCAGAGGAAYTGAGCTGAATTGCTCTGTGTTGTGTCCTGCCCTGCTGACATGAACTTTGGGCTCTCCAGCTCAGGAGGGGCTTTTCTTCTGCATATCCCATGTCCAGGGCAGCAGGTTCAAAATGTAAATAAGCCTCAAAAAGCTGGACTACTCAGATTGTTTTTACTATTGGAAATTGATTGGAAGGGATGGGAAAATTGATTTCTGTTGGTCACATTCCCTTTCAGATTACTGCTGGTAGAAAGGCACCCCYTTCTCCATGTGAAGCATGAAGTGCTGTGGATTTTTCCTGGATTCTCAAAATGTTGAGCTTGATTAAAGTGTTGCTAACTCAACAGACATGTCTGTTGGATAACTTCTGTGAGTAATTGAGCAGGGAGATTATCTCTGCCATTCCCACCCAGCTGGAAGTTGGGCTGTGGCTGGCCAGGGAGCTGAGCTGCTTCTGCTTTTGTTTTGGTTAAACAGAACATTTATGAATCAGGTGCTCAGCCTGAGTGTTTATTTAAAAGTCCTAACTTTTTCCTTAATGTTCCTGAGTGCTCACTTATTAGAAGCTCACACTGTGAGCCCCTAGGAATCCATGAGATGTTTTCTGTGTCTGAGTAATTTAAATAAATCTCACAAGTGCAGGCTGCAGGGTCTGGGTAGATGAACTGTTTCTGAACAGGCTTCCCACACCAGCCTTCCCCTCCTCCAGCCTGGTAGGAAGAACTGCACCAAAATCCTGGGGTTTCTGCCTGTGGATGGGCTTACCAGTGGAATTTCATGTTTGGAGGATTCAGTGGTGGTCAGGGTGACACAGGAGCTGCAGGTGATGCTGTCCCCAGGGCTGTGTGAACACAGAGGGAGCTGGGGTGGGCTGAGCCTGCCTGTGTGCCACACGTTCCCTCAAGCTGCTCCATCCTCCTCCTGGACTGGGAGAGGAGATAAAGCAAAAGGCTCATGGGTTGAGATCAGGGCAGGGAGAGATCTCTCACCTTCACCACTGCAGGCAAAMCAGACTTGACTCAGGGAAATCAGCTCAATTTATTACCAACAAMATCAGAGTGGAGTAATGGAAAACACAAACAAATCCTAWAAATACCTTCCCTCCACCCCCTCCTTTCCCTGGGTTCACTCCTGAATTCTCTCCTTTCTCCCCACGGTGGTACAGGCAGTGGGGCTGTCAGTCCATCACACMCTGACCCTGCTGCTCCTTCTCAGGGCAGGACCCTCACAATCCATCACGGGGTCCCTCCCATGGCAGACAGCTCTCCTGAACTTCTCCAGCACTGGGACTTCCCACAGGCTGCAGTTCTCCAACAACTGCTCCAGGGTCTCTCCCTCAGGAGAGGCTGCTGCAGCCTGAACTCTCTCAGCCAGAGCCCCTGCCCCAGCACGGGCTGCTCTCTCCATGGGCACAGGTCCTGTCAGGCGCCCCTGCCCTAGCATGGGCTTCTCTCTCCATGGGCACAGGTCCTATCAGGAGCCTGCTGCTCTCTCCATGGGCATAGGTCCTGTCAGGAGCCTGCCCCAGCATGGGCTCCTCTCTCCCTGGGCACAGGTCCTGTCAGGAGCCTGCTGCTCTCTCCCTGGGCACAGGTCCTGTCAGGAGCCTGCTGCAGTATGGGCTCCTCTCTCCCTGGGCACAGGTCCTGTCAGGAGCCTGCTGCAGTATGGGCTCCTCTCTCCCTGGGCACAGGTCCTGTCAGGAGTCTGCTGCAGCAGGGAGCTGTCTCAGTGCTGCAGCACTTCAGTGAGGCTGCCTCTGAGGCCAAGACCTGGATCCTCAAACAAACAACCCCCTGACTGTCTAAGGAAGGTCAGTTTAACAATATCTCCATCCCCACCTTCTCCCGCTCTGCTGTCCTGAAGCCCCTGATCTCTGACCCAGTGARTCAGGACTGTGGGCAAGGGTCTCTTCCATGAGAGTGCTGCAGCTGGCAGGGGAATGACACACAAATGTGATGGGTCCTGAGCTCCCCTTCCCTCCTGTGCTCCAGCTCAGTGGCCTCACACTGCCTGGGGGTGCCAGCACCTGCAGCAGGATGCAGAGTGCTACACAGGGACACTCCTCCCTTCTCTGGAACGACTCAAGGACTTTATTTTTAAAGCTTTCATAAGAAATGTGCTTACACTGGCAAGGATTAAGTGGGAAGAATGAGTTATGCCTCATCCTCCTGCAGTCCTATCCTCGAGCATGTCTCTGCTCTCAAAGCCAGYTCTGAGTCATCTCTTGATGGCTGGGCTGCAGGCACTGCCCAGGGGCTGCCAGGGTGAGCCTCAGTGTGAGGAGGAGGAGGAGGAGGAGGGATGCCTGCTGCTGCATCGGGTGACCAGAGCCTGCACTGCTGCCTGCTGCTTTTGTCTTCCCTTGATTTAAAGCCATTCTGCAGCATCTGGGGATTCATTTTGCTTAGATGTGCTACTTACATTTGTAAGATTTGTACAGAGCAAGAATTATCATCTTAGTTCATAGTAATATTTCCAGGCAAAGCCTTTGATTTTGGGTTTTTTCTTTTTCTTGTCTGTTCGTGTTTTGACTCACAGAGGATTTGCTTTCTATCTGGATTTGGAGGGATGTGATTTCTTTGTTTGATTTTCCTTCCCAAATATCCTGTCAGCTGCGTACTGAAGGAAAACTTCTGTTTGAAAAGTAGAGTCATACCCTGTTTTAGGCTTCCCTGCCCTAATCTCTGGTCAGGTAGCTGGAATTGTATGTAAAAATGATGGAGATAATCTGCCAGTCTTGATAGCCTTCAGCTCTGGTGATGGCATGCCAGCTGTTTCCAATCTCCACCTTGCTGGAGAACCCATTTCCATGCTGATAATCATTTGTCAGCTTTTAATCCCCCAGTGCAGATGTGACAAAACAGTTTCATAATCCGCTTGCGTGCATCAGGCTGCTCACTTCTATTTTGGGAGAGCAGGGCTGACTAATGCAGGGCTCTGGCTGATGGTGTGTGACACTGCTGTGCCAAAGGCTGGCACAGCGCAGCAAATGCCTCCAGAAAGGGGGTAAATGCTGGGGTTTTTCAGTTTCAGTTGGAAATCCCGAGCAAAAACATCAGAGGAGCCCGTGGAGAGAGCCCTGAACTGTGACTCACAGGAGGAGCAGCCCCTGTGTGTGTGCAGGCACCAGGGCTGGGGCAGGACAGTGACATCCAGCTGCTGTCCAGCTGCAGCCTGGCCCGGTGCAGGGGTGGGAGAGGGAAACCTGGGCTCCAGGACAAACAGGGAATGGCCAAACCCAGGGAATGGCTAAACCCAGGGCTCCAGGACAAACAGGGAATGGCTAAACCCAGGGCTCCAGGACAAACAGGGAATGGCTAAACCCAGGGCTCCAGGACAAACAGGGAATGGCCAAACCCAGGGCTCCAGGACAAACAGGGAATGGCCAAACCCAGGGAATGGCCAAACCCAGGGCTCCAGGACAAACAGGGAATGGCCAAACCCAGGGAATGGTCACTCACCCCTGCTCCAGAGGGATGCAGAGCAGGCAGCAGTGTCCCCCTGTCACAAGGGATGACAGCAACTCCCCAAATGCCCAGGGACAGGTCTGTGAGTCATTAGTGGGATGAGAACGTGGARGGCTCATGGGGAACAATTTGAGCCCTGTGTCATCTGCAGCGTGCTGTGCCTGTGGGAAGGGGATGAAGCACTGAAGTCACACTGCACTGAGTGTGGGGGAATGTTGGATTATATGGATGAATGTTCCATCATCTCTTGCACATGTAGCCATTGACTGTGTGTGCTTGTCTGATGTGGTCTCATTAAAGCTGAGAGAAAGGATGGTCCAACACTGGTCCTGAGTAAGAGTCTAGACGTTCAATTGTTCCTAAATAGCCAGGAGTGTTTAATTTAAAAATAATTAAAATTTCCATAAGTCTCAATGTGTAGACAGTTTAATAWGAAGATGAAACTTGGCTGAAATATAATCAATATCTTGATCAATCAAGGAATTTAGTTTTGGAAGTAGCAGTGAGCTGTATGGGGGAAAATGACAAAAGTCCTTGTTTTGGGAGCGTGTTTGATGAAGTCAGAAAGCTGGTGGAAAGAAAATGCAATTTCCAATTGTGCCTCATGAACCCACAACAAGCTTGTGAAATGTGTGCATGGAAGGTCCTGACAATATTGTTTTCATAATAGCAATAATATTTAAATATAACTAAAGATGGGAACTAGTCCAAAGCAGAGTCCAGGCATAAATCCTACCATTTATCATCTGTGTTCTTCTGGAAACAAGAAGTGACTGGCACACATGCTTAATTCAAACTAAATAGCCTATAAAACAAGTTCCCCAAGGCTAATAATAATAACAATATCAGGAGAAATGAATCTAAGGATGATTGAATACAGGATATGCTGAGGAGTGAATGTGGGATATAGATACATATCGTGCTGGCAGGGATGGGCTGCTGTTTATGGTGTGCTGGGAACTCCAATCCATCATCTGGCCAGGGAATATAATGCAGTTAGAATCAAAAAAGATGCCTGTGTCTGAAGCAATGCCTGGATGTTATAAACCAGCAAAKGCAAATAATTAATCAAAAGCAGCGAGGGGGCCAAAGTGGAATATCATCAAGCAATAATTCAAATCACAGCTGTGATTATGAGAAATAACCTTAAATCTGCTATTTAATTAATATTAAGCTCCTGACACCCTCTAGGATGGGGCACACAAGCCTTCTCAGGCTAATATGATAATAGTCAGAGAAAATATTGTGTTCCTTAGAAATGTCAGGAAGGGTGTTAACCATGGAAGGCTCTCAGAGCACAAACCTGTTCTCTGCACCCAAACCCTGCCCAGGTTTGCTGGGATCATGCATCCCTTGGGAGAGAGCCCAGCTCAGKCTGGGGCAGGCTCAGCACTCCCATCACCTTTGGGGTCCCTCTTTTGGTGTTGGTTTAAATGCCTTTTGGAGTCCTGAGAGTGAGGAACAAAGGTCCCTTTTCCCAGCCCCCACATGAAGAAGGAGAGCTGGAGTCTGTGCTCTGTCTTTGAAGGTTGTTTATTCTTCTGTTATCTCTACATTTTCTTTCTGCCCAGTGAGGTGTGTGCAGGAGGTCAGAGGAGCCAGATCTGTCCCTCCCACCAGGGCACTGTACCTTTTATACCAATAACTACATGAACAGTGATTTCTTTTAAACACCAGCAATTATGACCTATATTAGACAGTGAAACTCCACTACAGCCCAACCCAAAGAGACCATCACCACAGCAGAAGATGGAGGACAAAAAGAAACAGGAAAAGAGCACWGACACACCCAAATTCTTCCATCTTTCTCCTCTTTACTTCTAAATTAAAATTTAAAAATTCTACTTTTCACATTGTGATATATTAATTATTATTCTAATTACACTCTGGTGGCTTGCATTTCTTCTTTTAATGTAGGCAGCTTTTTCCAGGGACTCAGATCAGAGGCACTGAGGGATTTTTGACTTTGTTCCAAGACCCTTGGACTTCTTGTGAGAGCCTCGAGTCCCCCAGGGCACCCCGAGGGATGTCCCTGACCCTGACAGACCCATGGCTGCTGTGGAGCCTGATCCTTTTTGCCTCCCAGAAAAGAGAGAGCTCCCCTGTGAGACCCTGCTGAGCCAGGCTCTGGGCTGCCTGGGTGTGGGATGGGGTGCCCAGACAAAGCACTGAGCTTCAGAACAGACCCCAGCATGGTKTGGGTTGGAAAGGACCCTAAAAGYTCATCTCTGCCATGGCCAGGGCCACCTTCCCCTGGAGCACCATCCCTGCTGATGATCTGGCAYCCTCAGCAGCCCAAGGGACCTGCAGAGAGGTGTTCTGCACTTGCCCCCAGAGCCTGGTGTTAGGCACAAGCTGATCCATAGCAGGGAGCCTTTCCCAGCCAAGTGCAGATAGAAATATCTTTGGAGTGGGATTGGAGATGTGCTTCATTAACAGAGTGACTGACTCCTGTGCCTGGGAACCAGCTCCCTTCAGCTCCCCCTGCTCTGTGAGAGCGTGTGCCTGGGTGGGAAATGACCTTTGGAATGAAAATATTAACAGAAAAGGAAAACATGATTGTAATTTATGAAATGTTAGCCCAGCAGCCTCTGGGGGGGCACAGACCTTTCAGCCCTGCAAGCTGGTGCATCTCTGGGTGCCTGCATTGACACAGGTGCATTTAAAGAGTCAATTAGGGGGAACCTGGGTATTTRCACTGCCTGGATTCATTTCATGTTTTGGCAACTTTCTTTTTAAGCAGTTGAGACTCCTGATGCTGCCCAAAGRGGATGAGAAAGGGCTGGAGGAGGTTCCAGAGCAAGGGGATGAAGCCCAGACCTCTGGTAACAAAGCATTTGGGTGGTCACTGCACTCACTGAGTGAGAATCAGATGGAACAGCCCCTGCCTGTGCTGGAGCAACTCTTGATGGTGGGATTTGGGCTCTTGAATGTTGGCAAATGGCTGCACATAACTGTCAGACTTCAGGGATGTTTTCTGCAGGAGAACGAGGAACTGGGTGCTCTCTTGGCAGTTGCTTTTGTAATTGGATTTTCCGGGTAAAAACCCTGAGTTTCTGTCTTCATTACTGGCCAAGGGCTTCCACACAGGGCTATTAAAGCCTTAAAAGACTCTCTTTGAGGCAGATCAATGCAAAAGGAAATGGGGGAAAATTGCTTMTTGCTGAGGAAAACACAGCACTGTGAATAACAAGGAAGAAAATGCAGCTGAAGGTTCAAATTGAGTCTCTATTATGCCTGTGATTAAAGATAATGTGCTGGGAGAGGGGACTAGGGAGGGTTTCTGTGCTAGGTTGGATGGCTAAAAACGTGGTGATTGTGGCTGCTGGGCCCTCATTGGCCTGGGTTTGATATCTAAATTATAGGGCTATTACCCAGAGATGAGTTTGATGCTCTGTGTGAAAGGCAGAGCCCCTCCAAGCCCAGCTGGCTGGGGGCTCGTTCTGCCTGGGGCTTGGAAACTCTGTCTTTCCATTTTCCTTGGCAACTGAGGCTTTGTGGTTCTTTGCATAACAGTTTTGGGGGTTTTTAAGAGGCTTAAGAAATTAAAGAAGGATAAGTCCTTCCAGTCACCTACCTTCCCATGTAAACCTCCAGAGGATTCATTCAGAGAGGGACTGCTTTGTTTAAGCTGGGGGTTTTTCTTGTTTGTTTTAATGAAGTCAATGTCCTTTATTGACAAGGGAGTGACAGCACAAGATTTGTGATGTTTTCCAGAATAAACTTGCATGTTTGTAAGTAGCTGATGYTCAGCAATGGTTGAAGATTTGTATTTGGCAAAGTTAATTATATTTGAAACCAATTTGGGCTTGAACTTGGGAGATTCTGCTTCTGTTTATAACAAAACTGTTCTCTAGGATGAGAGGAAGATTTCAGTGACATGTTTGTATTTAGTAAGCTCAAGGCACTTTTCACAAACTTCAGAACCATTCAGCATCACAAGTTGTTTTCTCCAGGAAATCTTTCCTGCTCCACATCCTCAGCCCACACAAGCCTTGATGTGGGAATTGCTGCTATCAGCTGCCTGCAGTGCTCTGCCCCTGGCTTATCTGCTCCTGGCACAGAAAGGACACTGACAACTGCTCAYCAGCCTCGAGCACACAGATCTCCCTAAAACATCAGCAGCATCTGCACTGCTCCCTCTTCCTTATTCCCCTCCCATCTTATTGGAGAGGGGGAGCATCCTTTGCKGTCTGCAATCTCCTAAACTTAAACACTGGAGCACAGTTAATTATGCTTATTGAGTTGCTGCATCTGCATTCAGCTGAATCTTTATGTGAAGAGCAGAGCAATTTGAATTTGGATTTTTGTGTTACTCACCTAGTTTTTAACGCTAAGGTCAGGCCCCCCTCTGGCACCAGTGACACCAGTGACACCAGTGACACCAGTGTTTGCTCTGTGCTGCTGGGTGGGGTAGCCCTGTTTCCAACCCCTCTGCTTCTGGGGACCTGCTGCAAACCTTGTTTCCTTGGAGCTCCAGCCTGGCTGGTGGCTGGCTGGTGTCACTCTCTCTGTTCCTGCCAAGTGGATTTTTTGGTGACTCACAGAATCCAGTCAGCACCTCTGGGTGCCAGGGGCTCATGTGACAAAATGCAGCTCCTCAGCGAAGGACAAGGGGAAAAGTGCTCTAGTGAGAGCTGCACCCTCTGCAGGAGGACAGGCCAGGCTGGGATTYGGTCCATCACCCACTCAGGTATCTTGGAGCTGACCAGTTCTCTGCCCTTGGTGTTTCTTGGATTATTTTGTTAAAAAATCCCCCACAAAACTAAGTTTTTCTTTCCATCACCACCCCTGTTTCTCCTGCTGCTCTGCCTTTCCTGGGACATCCATATCCCAGTTGCCAYCAGTGAGCCAGAACATGGCAGGAATAGCAGGTGTTTCTGCAGGAGTGTGGAGGCACGCGAGGGCTCAAGGTCCTGGGACTGGAGGCATCAAGGGAGAGTTTGGCTGAGGAAMTTAAACATTTTGTGTTTGGTGTTCCTGTGATTCTACTGAAAAATCACAAATGTGTGTAAGGTAAACCTCCAGCTCTAAGTTCTGTTCAATCTTTGCTGTCCTTAAAGGAGGAAAAGGGCTCTGAAGAGGAAGGTGCAGCTGGGGGTTCCAGGGTGTAAAGGCTCCAGTCCCTGGGGATGCAGCACTGGCTCAGTGTGGCTTGGGTGATGTTCAGCTCTGTGGTGAGGACAAGGCAATGACTCCTGCCCTGTTCTGTGGCTCTTGTATGACAGGTTCATGTGCATTTCCCAGCTCTTTGTGGCTGATGGAAAAGCCAGTGTGTGTCCACAGAGAGGYTCAGCCTGGCTGTGTCAGACCCTGCCTTGTCTGGTTATTTAATGTGAGCAAACAAGGTCACAGATAAAATAACTCCCCCTCCCCCTTTCACATCCTTCCACAGTAATTTTTTAAGAGGCAGCCAYGTGTGAGATGAGGCAAAGGTTAAATTGTCAGACTCTCTTAGCCARGGAGAGCTTTGACTCGCAGCCTGAGGCAGGGCAATCCAACCTGAGCTGTTACATTGCTTGTTAGGTCCTGCTTTTTCATAGCCAAAACACATCAGCAGCACAGCCCCCCTGTCCCTGCTGGCTGTGCTGGGTTCTGGGCAGTCTGTGTCTGACACACCCTGCTAACCTGTTACCCACTGTTCCTGAAGCTGCAGGCTGGAGTTATCCACTGTTCCTCCAGCTGCMCTGGCTGCCACTGCACTTTCATTGCCTTGTGCCAGAGGGAAGGGTTTTGCTTCTCTGCACCCAGGACCTGCTGAGTAACCGGGGGTTATTGGATGTATTTTCTGATTCATGCTGCTGCAGGTGAACAAGGCCTGTGCTTCTTGTGTTGGTACACAGGGCACAGAGTTGGCTCATGGCTGTGAGTGCTGGCTGATTGCCTCTGCTTGCCAGGGAATTGAGAACATTTAACTCCCATTACATGAGTTCACCCTCATTGGAATTGATACAACCTGGGGGTGTTGCTGCAAGCACCTGAGGTGCTCAAGGGGCAGCCTGAACTCAACAWCATCAGATTTTGCTGGTCCTGCCAAGCCTTTCTGTGGCATTTCTTACAGAGGAACTGAATTTGCAGCACAGCAAACTGCACTGCAGCTGCAGTGGGGCCCAGCCATGCAGGCCATCTGGCAGAGCAGCAGMATGGCAGAGCCTGCAGGCTGTGACACACACAGGGAAGCCATGCAGGAACAAAGGCACTGCTCATTTCAGCAGCAACAACAGCCCTGCAATACCAGGAGGATTTTACAGTGACAGTCATTCCTGTGAAACCCATTGTAGTTCATTCTTCCCAGGGAGGAAGGCAGCGCTCTCCTCACCACAGGCTGGATTTCTCTCGAGCCAACAGAGATGTGGCTGTGCTCCATTTACAGGTCCCTCATCTCATGATGAAGGCAGTGGCTTCTTTAGCTCATCTTTCCAGTTTTCCTGAATATAGAGTAGAACCAAGCAGGAAAAATTCCAGGAAGTCCAGCAATGTTGCATCAGTCTTATGTATTCAACAGACATGGGGTGGTTTTCCTTCTGCCTTGATCTTCTAAGCATCTCTCTCTAACCAATATACTCAGAAAATCAGTATTTTGGTAACTAGTTCCCAACTGCTGTCACAGAGTAGCTCCAAGCTTCTTTTAAAAGCCAACAGACCCATTTTTATGAGTGTTAAGAGTGGAAATGTGCTGTGAGTGTTGCAGTGGAAATGTGCACAGTGGTACAGCCACAGCAGGGCAGGGGCAAAGCCCTTCCCTCTTCCAGCTGAGACTGAGACACTGACAGGCACCTTCTGGGTGCCAAATTAAAATATCTGCAAGGCCAAAAGAGTCAGAATTTGAGGCATTACAGCTGTCAGTGTGTGAAGTGGCTCTTGAAAGGAAGTGCAGGTTATCTATTCTGGTTTCAATGATAGGTTGGATGGCACTTTGAGCAAGCTGTTCTCGTGGAAGTTGTCCCTGCCCRTGGCAGAGGGCTTGGAGCTGGATGGTTTTTAAAGGATCCYTTCCTACCCCAGCCAGCCTGTGATSCTCTGYCCYTCCTTTCCCTGGCATGGGCTGTTCCTTTCTGCAGCCTCTCTGTGACACGTGCCCCTGCAGACAAAAAACAACCTTTGCTTTCACGTTGGGACTCAGATAAACAAAGGCATCAGCAGCAGCCCCCAGAGAGGCTGGGCTGTAATTGAGGTTATTAGCTCTGCTGTTTTTCAGCACAGAGCAGGCTGGCAAGRAGCCAAGCCTTCCCTGAGCCAGCAGCATCTCTGCTGCTCCTGCAGCCACTCCTTTGGACACCTCCTGCTTCCTCCCCAGCCCCTGCTGCCTCTGCTCTCTCTTCCCCACACTGCCAATGCCCTGCTCGCCAGGGAGCTTTTTAAATGGCAGCGTGCCTGCCTGAAAACAAAATGAAATTTTAATGACTGCAAAAGATCCCCCTTTCCAGCCAATTGCTCTCTGGAGGAAAGGGGAGGGCTGGGAAGTCTGGGGATGTCCAGGAGTTGATGCCTCTCACCTGCTTTACTGAGGTGGCAGGGAGGAGTAAAGAAATAGAACAGATTCTTTAATTAACCACCTTTGAAATATATTTTGTTACCTTGTGGTGTTGTGGGTGAAGAAAATCTGCTGGGAATCATTTGTTTGGCTTGGAGGTGGCATACACAGGCTCATGGYTCTGTTCACGTGGCTGAGATGTAACTGAGAGCTGAACACAGAAKGTGTTTTGGGCTCTGACCAGCACCTCCAAATCTGCCCAGGCTTGGGCACTCTGGCAGAGCCAGACTGGCAGAAACCCTGAGCACAAAGTCAGACTCATGGGGGAGTCCATGGGCATCCCTGGGCCCTGTGAGAGGTTTTCAGAGCTCTCTCAGTGCTGCAGGGTCCAGCAGAGTCTGCTCAATCCGGGCTGAACCTGGCACTTTCCCCCCTTTTTTTCCCATGGGAAAGGAGGGTGTTATCACACTTGGTGTTTGTGTTCACTCATCCACACTGCTGAACCACTGCGTGGCTTCCTCCACCTCCCTGAGACCCTCATCCCAACACCTCCCTGCCTCTCCTGGCAGTACTTTGTAACTATTTAAGAAATTCTATGGATTACCCTGTAAATCCACAGTAAGGGAAGATGTTTTACCAGGATGGGGCTGGGAGGGAAAACAACCCCGGGGGCTGCAATCCCCACAGGGTTGTGATGATCTTCCTCACGTGAAATCCTCCTCTGGGGATTTGCAAACCCCAACACTTCCTGCTCAGAGCTGATAAAAAGGTTTTTATCAGCTCTTTTGGGACTTTCCCTGCTGTAGCTCCCTGCTCAGAAGGGCACAGAGAGCATCAGAGCTGCTGCAGTCCCACAGCCAGGATGGGACACCCCAGCCAAACAGCACCTCACTGTGCTGGCTGCTGGGAAAGCCAGAGGGAATCCCAGGGGTTCTCCAGCTCCCTGGCTGCTCCTCTGCCAGGTACAGGCTGGCAAGGYCCCAAGGGAGCAGCTCAGCACAAGCAGCAGCCCTGTGGGGGACAGCAATCMCATCACCCTGCTGGGATTCCCCTCTTCCCTCAAAAACCCCAACATCACAATCACTTTGTCATCCTCTGTTTGCTCAGGCAGAAAAGATAAAGCCACTCGTTATTTTTATGTACAATGTGACTTTATAGATGAACGTGAAATTTCTAATTTGGCGAGGAACACAAGGTATTGGCATCTAAAAATTAGTGATGGGTGCTTTACAAATGCCTGGATACCCAAAAATAGCTGCAGAAGACAGTGCTGCTCGTACATTTTAAGCACAAGAACGAGCAATGAAAGCATTCCCAGGACTGCCCGAGGGAATAGCAGACTTTTCATTTAAGGCTGTATTATTTAATTGGATAATCTGATTAAATATATAGGTTATGTGAGGATCTGATGCTATCCCCTTTAGGATACTGCTGCATATAGACAGAAATAAAAGAACAACCAATTGCATGTGMGAGAGAACAACAATAAATGCTATTTTTGATGCAATTGCTCTGGAGAAATTGGTGGCAGATGCATCACGATCAYGCTGCTATTTGGTTAAAAGGGCTGTTATGAATCAGTTTATGAACTGCAGTGAACTTGGCCAAAATAATTGATTAAGTCAGAGCCATGGATACGGGGTGCTTTGTTGGAATTTCCATGTTGTCTTTMTGCTGTGTTTGATTTGCATATAGATGTGTATAAATGCCAGATGTGTGTGCCTTGCCGTGGCTGTGCTGCATGGATGAGAGGTGCTGGAGCTGCTCTCAGACCCCTGTGGTTTTGGGTTTGGAAGCAGTCACACCGTGCTGGGTAAGCTGAATATATTTAACTCAGCTTTTGCTGTGTCTGAGCAGGGGATTTGCCATAGCCTGTGGCTGGCTGTTTATTAGCATAACTTAATAGCTGGCTATAAATAGAAGTGAAGGGAGGTGCAGACAGAGACTTGCCTTCCTAACCTGTCTCTTGGGGTCTTGCCTATGATCTTCCTTTTTTTTCTAGATTTTTTTTTCCCCCTTTTCCACAGTGATAAATAGTTAAAACGCAATTACGATGTTAATTTGTTGTGTTAATGTGCTGCAGCAGGAAGCCAAAGGGAGCTGCTCCGGCAGCCTGGAGAGCAGTCAGCTCCCATTAAGCATCCGGGCTGCTGGGGGAGTCCTCTGCCACGGGAACACGGAACACAATCAGCGTCTTATCAGGGCTGACACCGCAAGTGATGCAATCAGGTTCAAGTGTCCCACAAGGACCAGGGCACTGAATAAAGATAAAGCCACTCAGCCTTCCCTTGCTTCGCTGGGGTCGTTGGGAAGGGAAGGATGTCGTTAACCAGGCATAAATTTCATTCCCGAGGCTGCCAGTTTGGGGTTTGTCCCCTGCACTCCTGGGTGAGGCAGGGGAGGGGATGGCACCCAGCACCSCTCTGTCCCTGCATGGAGAGCTCTCCCAGGCACCTCTGATTGTCCGGGGGAATCCTGCTGGGGGCAGCTCAGGGGCTCCAGCACAGGCTGCTGTCCTTCCCTCAAGCAAATCTCTTTTTCCTGCTKCTGCTGCTGTGTTATCAAGGGCTKCAGTCCCCYTCCCTCAGTGCTTCYCATGGCTCTGCCCCACCAGCAGCTGTCCACAACTCCAATCTGGATCCTAGTGTTTCCCACCTTGCTTTTCAAGAGACAGCAGGTTTTCCATCTCCTCCCCACTTMTCTGACATTCCAGGTTCTCTCCCAATGAAGACAGAAGAGGCAGAAGTGTTTTGTTTTCTGCTCTTGGAACTGGAAGGATTTCTCCTGCCATGGGCAGACAGCCCTCAGGTGAAGAGCCCAAATTGTGAATGAAGATSTGAAATGTTATTCTTGTCTTGAGGGTGATCCAGCTGCTGCTGTAGAGCCTAAACCACTCTGTGGGTGTTTCAGGGCTCTCAGCACATGGAAATCCTGTGTAGACCTGGTAGGAATGCTCAGATTTTTCCCTTTGGATAATATGTTTATTCCATTCTACCTCTCCTTCCTAYGAATGCTTACCAAGTACAACCTGCTTCAGCAGCACCTCTCAGAATTTATTRAAAGACCAAACACAGCCTTAATCAAATACTCTTTTGGTCAGCTCTTACATAAACAAGTAAACCAGTCTCCAAGGGAGATGATTTGTTGGTAATAGAAAAAGATCCTTTTATTGCAGGAGCTGGCTTTTCAAGGAATTAAAACTCATTAGCCTCTCCCATTTGGAAAAAAATAAAAGGCTTTTAAACATCAATTTAGAATCCATTTACAGGCTCTCTCAAGGTCCTGTGTCACCTCTTGGATCCAGGGTTATGTCTCCCAATAAAATACTGGGAAATGAGGAAAAGTAGTTGGGAAAATGGAATTTCTGAAATATTTCCCTTTTTTATTTTTTAATGAAAATATATGGTCAGATGCTAAATTACCTTAAAAAGCAACACAAAACCAAAAAACTACCCCCCCCTAAAAAAAATCAAAAAGCCAAAAACAAAACAAAAAAAAATCCCCAAACCAAAGGAAAAACCACCCCCATAAACTCTTGTAAACAGGATAGAATTAGAAACTCACTGCCAAAATGTGCARATGATGTGAAGTTCAAAGAGGCCAAATGCCATCCTCCTGTTTATCATAGCCCTGGCCTGGCACAGTGCTCAGTGCTTGCAGAGAGGGTTAATGAAAGATATTGGCATTAAAATTAATGTTATCAAGCTAAAGAATATTTGCTTTTCAAAACCTGCTCACTAAAGGATAAAGGCAGATCTACATTAACATTTTTCAACCTGCTACTCTGAGACCTGATTTTGAGTGGTCCAACTCCTCCAGCCTGCAGTTAAAGCCAAGTGGTTTGGATTTTGAGGGTACCAGAGGTGGGAGAACATTGAAGTCCTGTCCTGGTGGAAAACCAGGAGATGCTGGGTGCTTCAAGCTGACTACAGAGCCAAGCTCTCTGCTGCAAAGGTGATGGGGCTGGTGCTGCCCTGTCCTGCTGGATCCTTGTGCAGATGCATTTATCAGTGCTTGCAAAGCCTAGTTGCTCTATTGGCCATGAAAAATGGCCTGTGGGGAAGCACAGACCCATCACTGCCTCTGTGCAGTGAATGAAGCCTGTGGCCACGCAGGGAACAGCAGAATTAGCTGGTGCTGCTGCTCTTGACTCCCTCCTGCAGCAGGGTCATTTCCATGTGGGGTGTGAGGCAGGACTTGGGTGCTGGCTGCAAACCTTGCCAGGGGAGAACACAAGGAAACTTCCTAGGGCAGAGAGATAAAATGAAGCAAAAATTTAGATTGGATATGTAAATGTGGCAGGAAGTGTTTCAAAAATATTGAYAAAGACCATCTGCCAGAGTGGTGTTTGCTCCTCCTGAAGAGAAGGGCACTGTAAATAAGCCAATATATTCTTGATTCACAGAGATTGTGCCTTGAGATGGCTCCATGTGTGTGTCATTTCCCCTTGTCACACCATTTGGGATGCCTTGGGTCCTGTTCCCTCCATTATCATCCCATTAATGAGCTCATGCTGCTCCTGTGGGCTCTTCCACAGTGTCCAAAGGCACCTCACACACCAGAGCTAAAGAGCAGGAGCTTACAACAACCCATCCCCTCGGTGAGCTTCATTAAATGAGTGATTGCTGACTCAGTGTTGGTGTTTTCTGCAGCCTGAGGGGTTCACAGCCCGAGCCACAGACTRTTCCAGTGCTCTCCCCTCTCAGTGCAAAGTTCTTCCTCATGCTGAGGTGCCATTTATTGCATTTTGGCCATTGCTCCTCATCCTCACGGGGCACCATTAAAAAGTCTGGCACCATCCCCTGGCATCCCTTGGAGGTGTTTAAATGGATRGATGAGATCTCCTCTCAGTCCTCTCCAGACTGACCAGCCCCAGCTCCTGCAGCCTCCCCTCATAAGGGAGATGCTCCAGACCCCAAATGAACTGTGGGACTTCCACTGGACCCTCCAGTAGCTCTTTCTTGTTCTGAGGAGCCCAGAACTGGACACAGCACTCCAGAKCTATCTTCTCAYGTGTCTCTTTGCTGTAAAATCCTGTTTAATGGTAGTATATCAGCACCAACCATTATCTTTAAAGGGTATTTCTCATTTTAGATAGATTTAAATGCATTCCCATATWTGCCAAGGGAGACAGATTGTTAAAGGCCAAAAAAACCTTTTCCCTCTCTTGGCACTCCACAGGGTCACACAGCTGGAGTGAATTATAATATTACCATCTCCAGCTTAAAAAAAAAAAAAGGCCAATTTTAGGGAAAAATAAAAAAGCAGTCAGGATTTTCCAGTCAGCCTAACTCATGCCTGTCCTTTAAAAKGTTATAAATAGACAAACATCATCAACAAACTCCTTCACTGTGCAAGAGCCTAATTTCTTCCTCTCTGCTGGGRTCTGGTGTGTTTTTCAGAGTCTGTCATTAATTGTGCTGTATTGTGAGCATTTTCTGCTTCACTAGTTAGTCAGATAGGCAGCAAATGGAGTCAGCCCTAGGTCAGAGAACACAAAAAGCCAACTCCTGCTGCCTCCCAATCAGGTAGGGATATTGAATCGGGCTCCACATAATTGAAAACATTAGCAGGCTGGACAATRAGCCAATTCTCAAACACATGAGCATGAAACACAACAAAGAGACAAGGTCTGAAATTCCCAATGAGCCTGATCCATCTGCCCATGTAAGCAATAGGATTTCTTCCATGGGGTCAGAGTAGGGTGCCTGGAAAGAAGTGCCAAGGGCCCAGTGATCTAAAGGTGGAGATCAAAATATTTACCTTCCCCAAAAGCTGGGAACAGAAGTAGGTTTAGCATTGGCAGTTTTGAACAGGCATGCTGAGACAKAGAGAAAGATGTGGGGTATTGTGCTATGTTTTAGAAGTGGAKGAATAAAACCTTTTTCTATCTATGAATGAATAGGCACATCTTACCTTCCCAGAACATCTCCTTCCCTAATTTCTTGCCTGGAAGTTGCTTTTAGCCTCTTTCCAACAAAGTGGGGAGTTCTGAAAGGCAGAAAATACCCCTCTGTTCCATGGTGTGCATTTTTCCTGATATCAGCTCTTGTTTAACTGAGACCTGGACCTCCAGCTTTGCTGAACATCGTGGTGTTTTCACCCTGGCTAAAAGCAGAGGAGCTGAGGAATGTCACCTGGCACTGCAGACACACTGTGTGTGCTGCCTGGGGCTTCAGCCTACAGAGAGCCACCCTTGAGAATCAGACACTGGTCACTGAATGGGTGATGGACACTTCTCACCAGCCTCCCTCTTTCCCAGCTGAGGAGACACCACAGGCTGAGCCTTCTCCCCCTGGGCAGTCCTTGGCTAAAAGCTGAACAGGGGCTGTGCACAGGGCATTGCAGGACCTGTCTGTGCTGGGTRCAGGCACAATCTGCAGCACAGAGTGTGTCCTGCATGGGGCACAGCAGGTCCCCTGCAGCAGGGACTSTTTGGGTGGCTGTAGGCAAATATCCCTGGGAAAGCACACAAATATTCCCATGCAGGATGTGCAGAGGATAAACTCTCCTTGTGACCATAACTGTGACCTCCCTTTTCTTAGCTTGCTTTTCTTGGTTTCATTGTCAGTGGCAGAGGAGATCATCTTGGCCTGGGAATGGGCAGGAGGAGAGGTTACAGCACCTTAAAATGCTCTGCTGYTTATTKACAGYGTAATGCAGCCARAGGAGGGAAGCAGAGGCTCCAGCTGGCATGGGAGGTGCAGGGAAATGGTGCCCTTGGGGATGGGCTGCTCTCTGAGGAGTATTTCAAACACCCACTGAGGCTCACCTCTGCTGCTCAATGTGGGGAAGGGAGAGGCAGAGAGGTGAGCGTTCACCACATCTTCTTATGCAGACCATTCCTTTCTGGGGCAATTATCATATGGCTTCCCATCAAATATCAATTTGCATGCTGTGCTGTAATATCAGGCCTGAGGCCTGCTCCCCTCTGTGGATGCTGTGACAGCAGCAGCAGCCCATCCATGCATTTTAATCAGACTTCATTGCATGTGCTGTCCTCCACGTGTGAGAAATGCAGAACAGCGGTCATGGCTGTGCAATAAGGGAAGGAACTGTACAAACACACAGGGTGGAGCTTCCCTTATCAGGTGAGCAGCACTGGCAGCCACGTCCTCGGGGACCTGTGAGATCAGGGATGATGGTGTGCTCTGAGCAGAGGAGATAAGGCCAGGAATAATTCCCCATTGCCTCACACTGTTSCAGGCCCCCTATCTACACAATCACAGCCCCTCTCTGTGTGTTTGGCACTCGGGCCAACAATGCCCACCCTGTATCAGCAGCACAACAGAATGTTCAGATCCCAGAGCTCTGAATGCCCCACCCTTCTGAGAGGGGAATCAGTGCTGGCTGCTCCTCTGTGCTCGGCCACAGAGAGCAAAGAGACTGCCTGGGCAAAGGGGCAGCTGTGATGGGGATGGAGGGATGGAGGGATGGAGGGATAGAGGGATGGATGGATGGATGGATGGATGATGGATGGATGGATGGATGGAGGGATGGATGGATGGATGGATGGATGGATGGATGGATGGATGGATGAACAGACAGATGGGTGTTGGTGAGTGGCTGTACCTCCAGTATCTGCCCAGGAACCTACAGAAACTGCCCTAGAGAGAATCTGAGGGCATAAAACCTGACCCAAATCACACTCTACTGCAACTCCATGGGGGAAAACAAAGTGATCTCCTGTGGCCAGTGTATTCTGTATATAATAGATGAATCTGTGTCAGGGCCAAGGCTGCCAAGGCTCAGGGAGTGCTTGGACACTGCTCTCAGGACTAGGATGGGATTCTTRGGGGTGCCCTGTGCAGGGACAGGACTTGGATTCAATCCTTGTGGGCCCTCCCAGCTCAGGAGATTCTTGATTCCACGTCCAAGGCATGTGTGTACATTTGTCCACCTCCACATTTGGAGACAATTAATTTGATTACGTCTCAGGAAATCAACTTGCTTCTTCCACAAGGCTCTGCTGAGGGGGGTGTGCCCATTCAGAAATTCCYCTTCACAACCCCAGGCGTTGTTTTTTTGCTGATGCAAACCCCACGTCAGAGGCGCGGTGCAGCAGCTCTGCAGCCTCCCCGTGGGCACAGGGAAGCGCTCCAGCTGTACCAAGCACAGCTCCCAGCACGCCTCATCAGCCACGGGGGAGGCACAGCGGCACAGTGGAAACGCCGAGCTGACGAAATCTGTGCGAGGTGTTAAATGTTCAAAGGGTAAAACACAATTTAGCTCTTTATTTTCTTGATTCACACGCCTCAGAGGTGTGTCCCCGCTCCGGAGAGCAGACGGCTGCGGAGGAGGAGGGGGAAGCACGGCTCGGRTGCAGGTAAAGGCTTGAACGCCATCGGTGACGGCAGCAGAAATCCCCGGGATGCAGCGATGSAAAGGGGGATGGGAACCTCTGGAATCAGCTCCTTGGGATGCTGCTGCTGCTGTGCTGTGCTCGTACAGCCACAGGGCTSGTGAGGATCACAGGAAAACAGCTGTTTGCCAGCAGCAAGGAACAGGGGTCACCTTCAGCGAGGTTCAGAGCAAACGCCTCGCAGGGATGGAGGAGGCAGCTCACAACCCTCAAAGAATCGTGAAAGAAGATGACTCTCAGGCTTTGCAACAGTTCCAGAGAGGTGAAAATGAACCTGTGCCTCGCCCCAGCGCGGTGCTATAACCTGACACCTTTAACAATGTGCTGTTACTCGCGGTGCTGCTGCAGCTGAGGCCCCATGGCTGTGTGTGATGTCTGTGCTCTGTGTGGCAGAGCAGCTGCCACCCCAGCACAGTGAGACAGCTCTGGCAGGGCAGGGAGCCTTGTGCTTTTACMCGTGCTGTAAATGATGGCCCTGGCCAGAAGTGAGAAGAGGATCCCTGCCTGGTTTCCAGTGACAGGTTTCACTTGAGGGCAGTGACCCTCCTGCCACCCTCAGCACGTTCCAGAGGAGCCCCTGGGTGCTCCTCAAGCAGTGCCTGGGGTCTGACCAAAACCAAGCCCCCAGTCCCCAGGTGAGTCTGTCCTGGGACACGAGTGAGTGGGAAAGGCTGAACTTCCACTGCTGAGTGGAGGACCAGGCACACAGGCAGGAAAATCCCTTCTGTTGTTCCAGGCTTGGCCCCATGTCAGGGCATTCCTGCATTCCCCCATCCCTGGCAGTGCCCAAGGCCAGGCTGGACAGGGCATGGAGCAAACTGGAACAGTGGAAGGTGTYCCTGCCCATGGCAGGGGTGTAGAATGAGATGGTTTTCYTCYCACCCAAACCATCCTGTGATTCTATGRAAACASCATTGTMTGTMCYATCACTAAGACTTGGATCCTGGCAAGGTTCTGTGTGTGTGCATTGGTACTGCCTGGAAATCAAAGGAAACCATCCCAGAGTGACAAGAAACCTGGGAAAAAACAGAGAGAGATACAGTTTGATCATAAAATAAAACTTTAATTCTTATAAAGCCCTAAATGAGACACAGGGAGGGCAAATATTTGTTCTGCTSCTGACCTTCTCAGGCAAATAGCACACGAGGCCCTGTGGGGCTGGAGGATCGTGCTGCTGGGAAGTGAGGAATCACCAAAAGCCAGAGGGGGCTGTAGAGAACCAGCTGATTACTCAGGGGAGTCAAATTCCAGTGCAGGGAGAAGCCCTTACCTGGATGAATGTGCCCAAATAACAGATCCATTTTTGCAATCATTTTTTGCTGCTGAAAAGAGGAATTAATTTCCAGTGTATCTCTGGAGTTGAAATTCAAACATATTATCAGCCTATCTATAATTTGCTGAATGTAATTGGTCCTGTTGTCTCAGCTAGAGAATAGTTTTTAGTATTTTGAACTGAAAAATGATCTTCTAAAAATTTTTGGTAGAATTTTCCATTCCATCACAGTAAGAAGCTGATTTTGGTGATGTCTGTGCCTTSAAGGGCACATCACTGCTGCCACAACAGAGAAAGGTGCTCACCTGGGCTGGGCACAGTCACAGAACCACAGAGTGGTTTGGGTTGGGAAGGACCTTCCACTGGACCAGGTTTGCTCCAAGCCCCATCCAGGCTGGCCTTGGACACTGCCAGGGACAGGATCTCCACCCAGCCACTTCTTTTCAGCTCCAAAAAGGGATGGTTTTGCTCCTACCTGTAGTCTGTGCCTGGGGGGCTGAGAGCAGCCAGCAAAGCAGAGGTGTCTCTGCCCTGTGCCCAGCCCRGAGGTCAGGGCAGGTCTCAGATACAAAGGAAATGACCCCCCAGGAGATGAGGTACAGAATGAACCCCTGGCTGATGGGTTAGCAGGAGTGGGGTGGCTGTGCTACCCCTGCCTCCAGGTGACGGTGAATCTCTTCTGAGATAACCTTAGATTGTGGTGAGCGGCTGTTTTCTCACTGCCCGCGCGTGGAAGAAGGGATCGGAGTCCTTTGGTTGCAGTTTGAAGATGTTTATTTTAAAATCTTTATCTCTAAATTCTGTGAAACTAGTGTGGTGTTCACAAGCAGCTGGAAAAGTGAATTCTCTCYGCCCCRGAACAGCAYCTGGGTTTTTATAATCTAAATTACGTTAACATTGTTYTCTTCTAAAATCCAATAACTAAAATCCAAGTCACACAGTGAAATCACACCTTTACCCAATCTTAAAAACTCAACACTCTTTGCAAAAGGAAAAGGAAGAGAAGRACAGGAAAATGTGAYTTTAYCACATTGATTTGCTTCTATATTTGCCCAATAATAAGAATACAGAGAAATCTARAACTAATATCTAAACACTTAGTGATATAATAAAAAMCACACYAATYAAACCCTCGTGTCATCYAAATCCTCAGACAGYTTTGGAAGCCTTCTCTAAGGTGTCAAATCAAAGCCAATGCTGTCTTTCAAGCAGGCTGTGTGAGCTAAACCCCCCTGTCCTGGCTGCTGCCCATYCAGGAGACCCAGAGGAACACTCTGCTCTCCCACATCCAGGTCTCCTCCTCTCCCGGAACCCATCCCTGAGCCTGCGGGCAGCTGATCCCCTCGGCAGTGACGCCTTTTGGGGYCGATCTGCCAGGACTGGAAAGGAWCCGGAGCTGCTGCTGCTCCCACCTTTGCCGCATAGCAACGAGAGCAGAAAGTCAATTAATTACCTTCTCGCTGGAATCCAGGGGCCCTTCCATCCTGGGCTCAGCCGAGTGTGTAATGGAAAAGGGACGGAGGCAGGCTGCGGCTGGCCAGCTGGGAATTGCATGACAAAGTGAAAGATGAGCTCTGGGAAAAAGAGGAGAAGGGAGGGTGCTGGGGGGAAACCCTCATCCCACAGGTTCATTAAAAAAGAGTAAGATGCTACTGATTACACAATTATTGACTCGTTTCCCTGCTTTCAGCCCCGATGATGGTTCTGCAGACGCCCGGTCTTGTTGCAGGGCACCACCTGAGCTCCTGGAGACGGGGGATTATCTGCTCTGAGCCCCTCCCTACTTCAGAAATGGGCTTTCAGGAAGTTTATTTGGGTAAAAGTCCCTTTCTGGCTGCTGTCTCTTTGGGTRATGGTCCCTTCTGGGCTGTTGTAACATGTCACATTGCCCCAAAGAGTCTCCAGCCAGCAGCTTGGCTGCTGTGAGAGCTGGYATTGAATGTGACTGTCCCACTGCTCTTCCTGGTGGCTTTCCGTGGTGAAGGTTAATGGGAAAATCATTCCAAAGATTGAATTTCCTTGGAAAGGCTTGAGTGATGGGCACARACAAACTGAGAAGCCATGGATCTGAGCAGATGCTGGTTTGACTCAGCAGCAGGACAGGCTGCTTTCAGCTTCCCTGGAGACAGGGGCTTGTGAGGTCACCTCAGTCCTCCCAGACAGGGCTCGGTGACCAGGGCTCTGTTCTGAGGGAAACTGCAAAAGTGAAGGAAGATAAGGACTAGTTTAATGTCCCTTTATCAGATCTGACAGCTCAAGAGCCCTCGGTAATTGTCTGTTAATGGGAGTAAATAAAWGTCACCTCTGGCCCCTCCGGTTCAGCTGTGTCACTCCGGTCACCTCGCAGGGACTGCGAGAGGGGACATCAGGATTGGCACTTCCCGGGCAGGGACAGGGGACAGTGGGATGGAGGAGCACGCACTGGGATGTGCAGGAGCCTCCAGCATGGCCAGGGGCTGAGCCATGGGGTGAGGAGGGGTCCCTGTGCAGGCTCTGAGCAGTGACAGCCAGCGAGGTGGTCGAGGGAAAAGCAGGGAGAAATCTGGCATCAGGAGCCAGAGAGGAATCCTGGTTTGTAGGAAGGATCAAACCTAGAGAGACCAAGGAATGAGTGACCCTCTGGTTTAACTTTCCCTATTATCAGCTGGGATGTGAGCTGAACCAGGTTTTATTTCAGTGACAGAGTTACAGAGACGGAAACAGAACAGGGAAGTTTAATCTCTGCTTTCCTGCACAAGTTGGAAATCTGGAACCCCAGGCTGTCCTTTCCCCATCAGGGCTTTGTGCTGCATAGAGAAGTTTTTGGCAAGACCAAGTGTCCACCTTTGATGTGGCAGGAAGGGTGTCAGCTCCTCTGGAAACCTGAGAGCCTGCTGTGCCCAGCTGGGTGAGTTCAGTGCCATTTTCAAGCCTCAGGAAACAAATCTTGAGGATCTTCTACTTGATGCAACCACCTATTATTTATTTAATGGCTCGTCCTAAGGTGAGGTGTGTCAGTATTGGAAGAGAGTTCCTGAGTCACAATCCTGCTGTGGGAGAGCTCAGCCCTCCCCTYTCCCAGCCTTGCAGTCTCCTCTCACTCAGCTTTCCAAAGAGGAGGAGCAGTAACTTTAAATCTCGTTATTAATTTACCTCATCTGCAGTTTACACGTGTRCAGGGGGAGGTAATCACAGAGCTGCCTTCCCTGCTGTTCTCTTCCTGAGGTTTTGTACTCTTCAAATTTCTTTTTGTCATAAATCAAATTAACTAAATTGCTTAAGAAGTACTGTTCTATTAAAAGCAAATAGTGTTGTAAYGCCAGAAGTTTATTATGAGAACTGTGTATTACTTTTTAATAGTAATACTTTGGGATTGCAGGCTGCTAAGTTCAAAGTGTAAAGACTGCTTAACGCTCCCCTGTGAAATAAATGTTCTGATGTGCATTTACAGAGGCTTACAACAGGGTACAAGTGCATGAAAAGGTGTGAATGTGGCTAAAATATTGGTTATTTCATTTGCTGAAGATCCTTGGACCCCCACACAAAGCTGTGTGAAGTCTTGGTGGTCCTGGGTGGGTTTGGGAAGCTCCTGAGCCACAAGGAATAACCCAGCTGGTGCATTCATGGACTCTTTCAYGGGGTGCAGTGATGCACTTCATCAACAGCTCATCCCCTTGATTGGGAGCTGTCCCAGGAGGAAAGGGGTGTGGGGGAGCAGCAAAGCAGCACAGCAAAGCTCCCCAGTGTCTGAGGAAAAGCAGCAGCAGGGGAGGGGAAGCTGCTCCTCAAGCTGCAGTGTGTCCCAAAGGGAGGCAGCACACGGGGCTGGGCTGCTGCAGTGCTCAGTGCAGGGTGTGCTGAACCAGCCCATGCTGCTGCCCTCAGCTCACTGCAGGGATGGAGGCAGGGGGCAGGAATGCTGCTTTCGTGCCCAGGAAGTAGCTGCCTGCAAATGTTTTTTAATCTCATTTTCCTTCCTCTCTTAATTCAAAGGCTTAAGCTAAATTCATGGAAAGGCACAGAAGCTGYAACACCCATGGAGCAGAGACCCTCGGGCTCCTGGCAGCTGCAGGGCAGAGCCTGGGTGAGAGCCACCCTGCCTGCACCCTGCCCTGGGCCATTCCTGCCTCTTCTGGAGCAGAGCATCCCACCTGGAAGTGACCAAAGTCCCCACAGGAGGCATGCTGCAGTGGGAACAGGTGACATTTCCATGTTGCTGAAGTATTTGCTGTGTGTCAGTGTGAGCTGCACAGCTCTGCACTGTGCTGCTGCATCACCAAAAATACATCCTCTGCTGCAGCTGTGACTTCCTTGAGGTCTGTCCCCTCCTCATTGTCTCCTGGCAAGGGATAATTTCAGTCCTGCCCTAGAACCTGTTACCTTCCTGTACATTATCCTGGATGAAAGAGGAAAGACCCCTCTGCAGAGGTCTGGCCCTCTGCCTGTRGGGTTGGTGCTGAGACCCCCAGGGCTGGCTGGGCTCCTCTGGTGCCCCTGSACAAGAAACCTTMTKCCTTCTTGCTCRTGAGGACAATARATATTACCCTGTYCRGCTTTGCTSACCTGAAGTGCTGACAGGAAAGCTYYTCAGATCTGAGTATTTGAGAAACTCTACAGAAATGCTCCATTTAGGCTGGAATTCCTGAGTGCAGCCCCTGTGACTGGCTCTGGAGTCAGCACTGCCTGCAGTGTGGGGCACTGAGCGTTATCATGGGCACCCTGCAACAGCAGATGAAGGCCCTGTGAGGAGCTGATCTCCCTGAGCCGTGTGGGGAACAGGCAGCTTCTCTGTTGCTGGTGTTGGGCACAGGTAACTGCATTTCCAGCAGGGCTGGTTCTGCCCCGTGCCAAACCCCTCTGGCAGCAGAGAGCCAGGCACTCACACCCTCCCTGTGCTGCAGGGACTTTTCCCAGCACTGTGCTCTGCACTGCTCACACTTTGTGTGCACCATTGTGGGATGAAAGGGAATGATGTGTGTGGAGCCTTCCTGCAAAAAAGAGGGTTTTCTTTTTTTTTTTTTTTTTTTTTTTTTTTTTTTTTTTTTTTTTATTTTTTTTTTGTTTTTTGGCTGTCTCTGCTGGAAGCAGGGCTGTGCCCGCACTGCAGAGCAGAGCAGAGGCAGCAGGGTGAGTGCAGACCCAGCCCTTGATTTAACCAGTGCCCAGAGGCAGCAGCGTCCCCTCAGCTGCCCGCGGGCACTCAGGGCACTCACAGGCAGCAGCACGGGCCGAGGTTTTCTGTCTCCTCCTCTCCAGCAGCACGGGAAGTGTTGCTGTGGGCTGGGCTCTCCTCCCCTTTGGATTGAGCTGTGGTAGCTCACCTGGCCCTTTGGCTTTCCCCAGGACACAGCAGCAGCTCCACGTGCTGCTCTTCTGGGCTCAGGCTTTGACTGCATCCTTTGCATGGAGTTTAGTTTGGGTCTCTAGAAAAAAAACAAAAACAAAAAAACCCCAGAGTAATTGATGATATCTGCACTCAGAGGCTGCACACCCAAATCCTGCTGCTGGGAGCAGCACCCTCCACCTGTGAGGCTCCACAAATTGGGGTGGGAGTCAGGTTCAGAGAGCTGCAATTTTGCCAGTAGCTCCAGTCCCTGGCTTAGGTGAGCCTGGTCTCTGTCACTCCAAACCACTGAGAGAGGCCCTGTTAAAGGAAGATCCACAAACCTGTGCCTGCTGCCTTGCCTTGCTGGCCTTGGCTGAGCTGTTGGGAATCTCAAAGCAGCATTTGGGGTCTCCCAAATGGCTCCTGTTGGCTTTTGGGCAGAGCTGGAAGAGGTTTGCAGGAGCTGTGAGTGAGTGTGTGTTGCTGACCTGCTTTTATCAGAGATGGACACAAAAAGGAGAAGGCAAATGGACAGATGGGGGAGGGAGCAGCCTGAGATGGAGCCCTCCTGACAAGAAACACCCCAAGGCAAGCTGGCTGCTGGCCCTGTGCCCTGAGAGGCCCTTCCCACAGCACGCACAGATTAACCGCAATTAAGAAAAACAGCATTAAAAAATAAGAAAAAATATAGATTATATAAAAAGTCTCCAGTACTGGGGCATCATCTGACCASAGGGAGAAATTTCCTGTACAGACCAGTCACTGCTACAACCTCTACAACTGCAGCAGAAGAGCTTTCTATTGGGAAGTTGATATTAAAAAGCTTGGCACCTATGAAGTGTGCACCTCCCTGTCCTAGTCCTTTGTCATTTCCTGTGAAATACAACAGCATGTACAAATATGAATATTTAATTTGACAGTGATGAAGCTTTATATATTAAGTCAATGAAAATGCTGTGAGGCTCATGGGAACAATACTGTGGAGTAGTGAGTTGGGAATTTGGTACCCAGTGGCTACTGCTTAATTTTGATGTGAAGCATAAAGACAAACAATGAGTTGAATTTAATTCCAACCTAYTGAAAGTGTTTTTGGGAATGTGTTGTGCTCAGATTGCAAATTAATTTTTAGTTTATAGGTGATAATGGTTTATCAAGGCTCCTCCCACCGGGAAATGGAAATCACAGCAATTCATGTACAAATTTAATCCCAAATTACAGATCAGAAGTTATTTATTTCAAGAAACCTTTCTATTTTTACATGCAGTAAAATTTTCTTATCACAATACACATTAACCTAAAAYGATGAAATTCCCAATCCTTAATATGTGTGATTATTATTTTTTATGAGTCTGTAATTTAGGCAGCCATTTTGTATTCAGTAAAAAAAAAAAGAAATAAAGAGGGGACATCCACTGCAGGCTTTCTCCTGGGGACTCTGCTTTTGGCTTTCCCTCTGTTATGGTTATTTTACTGCAGAGTATTGCCAGAGTGGCTGCTCTTTGTCTTGAACACCGGGCTGTGGGTCCGGCCACAAGAGCCAGARCACAAACCCAGCAGCCGCGGGTGCGATTCTACACCCGGAGTTTGCACTTCGTGCTTYTTGCTGCTGCTCTAAACACGCTCAGGAGGGAGAACACAAGGCTTGGGAAATTCCAGCAGCCTGTGCTGCAGCCCCCACCCCCCTGCCCTGCCCTGCCCTGCCCTCCCCAGCCCACTCACCGTGCTCCACGTCCTGACACCGACGCCTTTTCCTTCCCCACCGTCCCGAAATTCCCAGAGCTGTTAACTGGGTCACGGGAGCTGCTCCCAATCCAGCAGTTTCTCTAATTGCCTTTTTATAGTGTATCGTGCAACTCTTCATTACGCTGTCAGAGCCGCCTGGCGTGGCGGGGGATGAGGAGCAGAGCTGGGATGAAGGGGATGAAGGGGATGAAGGGGATGAAGGGCACTGTGGTGCTGCAGGGATGGCATCGGCCTGGCCCTGAACCAGGAGCTGCTTTTGGCAACGGCTGCAGGAAGGTGGGACAGCCCCCGTGTCCTGGGATCACCTCCCCAGGTGCTCCTGTGCCTGTCCAGAGGGGTGGCAGCTGCTCCAGGATCCTGGGCTGACCTGTGTGAGTTCTGCTCCTCGGGCAGGTGTGACCGTGGMATTTCCTCGGCTGTTGGGGCAGGGGGTGTCCCTCAGCCTCCCTGTGTGCAGCTGTGCTGGAGGTGCCCTGCTGCAGGTCACAGGGGTGTGGGGAAATGCCGTGGTGTGGGTCAGGAGTCCGAGCAGGAATCAGGGGGTTTCACTCCTGCATTTGGACACCCACTCTTTTCCTGAGTGTTGCAGGGCAGGATGAAGGTGAGCGCTCAGGATTTGCACACCTCCTTTTTCCTATGCTCACCATTTGCAATCTAATGTGTTTACAGCGGCTCACAGCCCCCCAAAGCTCACGAAAATCAAATCCTTTGGGGGTTGGGAGCCTGACCGAGCAGTGAAGTAGGAGTGATGCCCATCCTGCTCCCGAATACCTCAACCTTGGCACAGCTGGGACTGCTCTGTGCTCACAGCCCGGAGAGGGGCTGGTGCTGAGGGATTTACAAAGACAAGGACTTACACCCAGGACTGGCCTTCCTGCCTTGCTTTAAATGATTTTTGAGCACAAACAGCTCTTTTCCCTCGGTTTAATAATCAGAAGACCCAGGCACAGCCCTCGCAAGCCTGGTGTGCAGAGATAAGGCTCCCCCGGCTCGGAGGTGCCTGGGGAGGGTGCTGGGGTCTGGAGGAGCTGCTGCCCGCAGGAGCAGGGCTGCACACCCCCAGGGCTGCTCGGGGGGCCCAGGAGACCCTCAGTCTACCTCGGAGAGCGGCTGCAGAGGGAGCAGAGAGTGCCGGAGCCCCCCGGCTGCGGCTCGTTGGCGGGCTGGCTCTCGCCTTTCAGCTGCGGCTCGAACGATTCGCAGCTCAAACGCCCCCCCGAGAGCCGCTAACCTTTGGATAAGGATTGGCACCGTTATCCGCCTTGGGTTAATTGGGAAGTAGGGAGAGCCCGGGAGTGACGCGGCTGCCTCCATCCTTTCATCCGTTCTTCCGTCCATCCTGCCGTCCGTCCGTCCGTCCGTCCACCCGCCCCTGCAGCTTTCCCCGGCGCGCTGCGGGCAGCGATGGGGAGAGAAGCAGAGGTAAATGCCCCGACCTTCCTCTCCATCTCTCCTCTCTTTCTTTCCCTCTTTCTGTGTCCCGTAGCCCTCCCCCTCCCCCGCCCCCGCTCCTATTTTTGTGATTTCTACCCGATTTCAGCCGCCGGCTGGAGTTCGCGGGGAGAGGGGAGAAAGTCTTTTATTTTCGCAGCCGCTGCTGCAGAAAACCTTTTTCTCCCTCCGCTGGAGACGGGGCAGGAGCGAGCCGGGGTCCCGGCGGCAGAGGGACCCCGGGGGTGTTCCCAGGCGGGCGGGGGCGGTTCCGAGGTGACAGCGGGGAGAGGGGAGGCGGCTGCGGGTGCTAAAACCGGGGGGCACCGCGGCAGCCCCGCTCCTGCATCCCTGGGAGCCCCCAGACCCTGACATCCCCAGCATCCCCCAGTTTCTCACTGACCTCGGGGTCCGACGAGGCTCAGCAGCCCCCGGACAAGGAGGGGGCACAGCCCCGTGAGCAGCGGCAAAAGAAAACCCCGAGCCCGGGGCATCCCCGGCCGGGCGGCGGAGGGTCCCAGGGCCCTSGGGAGGCAGCCCCTGCCCCGGGGCGTTCTCTCCGCACCGGCCCCRAGATCCTGGACTTGTTTCCAAACTCCCTGTGGCATTTTTCTTTTCT